>APFE031500793.1:0-45791 GCA_000404065.3 Pinus taeda
TGTTTTTACAAGTTCCAACAGGGGTATCCAAAAGAAGATCCTTGAAATGATAAAGTAGTTCAATCTTCTTAGATGACAAAAACCATCCTCATCTATTACAGACTTCACACTTTAGGGGGCAATCTGTTGCACAAAAATTGTCACTTTAACTTTCTGCAATCAATATGAGTCTATCACCACTCATACATACCTCCATTGCAAGTCTTAAACCTCAGCTCTGCATGTCAATCTTTGAAAATAAGAGAAAGTTCTTAAAAATCTCTAAAACTCTGGTTTCGCACTTTCTCTTAGCATTACCTGCAGTACCGCGCCAATTGGTCATGTTCCCTGCGCATCTGACCGCTCTGTATCTGCATTTATGGGTGCAAACCCCTGTAAAAGTTAAAAAGGTGCAAGTTTATTCTTAAAACCTCACTTAGAGTCAATTTTGGAAGCTTCTAGAGGAAATCTTGCACTGGCAAGTTCGCTCCTTAAGGGTTCATGCATCCCATTCCTTAAGGAGCTAACCCCTTGATGTGAGGAGCTTATCCCCTTGAAGGAGAACCCTATCCCTTCAATGGTGGACCTGTAACCTCGTTCCCTTGCACTATAAAATGAAGCTTTGGGCTGGTTACTTGGGAGGTTGAAAGCTAAATATTTTTTAGCGTAAATGATGCTGGAACTTAGTCTTCCTAATTGAGCTTTTGAGAGGAAACATCACATACCTTTTGATCTCATTTGGAAGAGAGTGAGGCTTGTCAAAGTAGAGGAGATTCCTGCTTGGACCCTGGGAAGAGCTTGTACATCATCAAGGCACCAAGGCTGTAATGTTCTTTTTTTTTCAAAGTTAATACAATCAAGTTTATTTTTCTCAATGAGTTGTGTTTAATGGTTTATTTCATAGACTCCTTGAGCCACTATGATGAACATGATTTATTATATTAGCTATTCAGGTGTTTCTTTGATGTGTGCTTGTTTGTGTTTGCAGGTTATTAAAAGGAAACTCTTTGAAGCTGTTGGAGCAAGGATGCCACAAACTAGCGTTGGACTTAAGGTAGGGTCTAAAACACCTCTTAGTTTTTATTAATGAATCGTAATATGTTTAGAGAAAAGTAGATTTGCTTGTCCTGTTTGTTGCTAGATATCAATTGATACTGGGGAGATCGATCTTGTCTGCAAGAACGATTTATCCGCTTAACACCCCAGGTAGGAGATGGGGCGATATAGAGTGATCAACCCAAGGAGGAGGGGCAGGATCCTTGAGGTACCCAACCTCTTGGATGAGACTTGCTACAGGAGCCTCCATGTGGAGTAGCACGAATTGACTGATTAGGTAGAGACAGATGCAAATGGAGTGGCAGAGAGAGCGACAGTGCAGGGAATCCCAGGACAGCGCATAGTTAGCAGGCTGCAGCAATGCGAGAGGCACAAGTGTTTTGCATAGTGCTAGGTGGAACAGAGAGGTGTGCAATGGTGCAAGATGCATGGAGATGTTGCAGTAGTGCAGATGTCAGAGAGGGAGCACTTGTCAGCAGCAGGTAGAACTTCAGCATCAGAGTATGTTCCTAGCCCAACAGAGTGGTCAATTGGTAGTGTTTTTGTTCCAAGTGTTGTTGGAGCAAGTGGACCGGGTAGATGTGTTGCATGCAGAACATTCCAGAGTTACAAGACCGGGTTTGAGAGAAATCCTTTCTTGTTGAGAGGGAGTGTTGAAAAATGTGCAACAAAAAAAGTTAAATTTAGAATGTGCTAAAAATAGATCTACTAAAAATAGCATGTCTAAAATTAGCAGTTTGACCAATGAGGTCATTGGCCACATTGGGTGAGAGGTGAAACTGCTAAAAATAGAATTTCTTGGTCCCTTCCTATTTATAGTAGTCCCTAGTCTATCTATAGGAAGTAAAATTAATTTGGTTCTTAACAGCAGTTGGAAATATTAATTAATTAATTTAGTTGAGTTAATTAGTTAAGGAAATTCGAATTTGAAGTCTTTGTGAGCATGCACATGAGTTGTCCCACTGATTGAGGAATTTATCCTTAATTTCCTCCACTGATTGAGGGAATAAGTATGAGTTTTATAATGAGAGAATCAGTTGACTTAGTTCTAACTAGTCAAGTCCAGTTAGATTATTTTAACAAGTTGTTAAAATAATAAAATATAGTTTGTTAATGCTTGCATGCATGTGACAACAATTATTTTAGATAACTGAGGATTCACTCATGGATAACTGTTGCATGTCAGTTCTGTCAGAGACCCAGTTGAGATCATATGTGGGACAGTGTACAATCAGATGCTTGGATATTTCTAGTAAGTATTCCTTGCATGGAGAAGGATCTATTATAGAATATTGGAGGACTTGTGGCCTATATATTGAGGCCTAGGTAGTCCATGATTTTCATCTTCTGATTGAAGATCATCAAGATCTTCTGATCATAGAGAGAGTAGTATAGCTATTGAGCTGATTCTTTTTGTACGTTGTTGAGGATCTACACTTGATTGATAATACATGGTTGGGGTTTTATGCTGGTGCTTCCCCTTGGATATATCTTGTGTTATGTGTGATTATTTCTCTTGATCAGTTATGCACATTTCTACTTGATGTTTCTCATGAATTCGATTATGCTTCCGCTTAATGTTTTGTAGAAGTAGAAAAAATATTATGCTTTAGGACATTGCATATATCGATTTGTTCTACAAGTGAAATTTCTACAGGTGTTAATTTAACAATTTAGAGCTTGATCATACCAAGAATGTTTCAAAACCTAGTTGCAAATGAGTTATACTATCTTTTCTAATATTTTTTCACACTTATTTTATGAGAAAACAAGTCCATGAAATTCCATCTGGTCAGCAAGAGTTTGAAAAGATTAAATGAAGTCGAGTTTTCACATTGTGCCATAATGGCCAGAAATAGATGTAAATGAAACTATGAGAAGCATGAATAAAACACTATTGTAGATTCTTTTAACTCAACAAATAAGAAAAAATTAGTCTAATATATTTCTATTCTGATATGTATTGGACAAAGTTGTTGATGAACTAGGGTTTGTTAGTGACAGTGTGTAATGCTTCTATTTTTGTTGTATGTATGTCGTTGCTATGATTTGAGAGTGATGTGTATGTTGAACAAAGGATTGTATTAGATAAAGGTATTTGGTTTGGGTTTTTGTATTGATACTAAGAACAGGTGGATCCATGAGGTCCATAAAGAATCGAAGGTCAATGCCTTAAGGGAAAGTGGTGGATTTATGATTAGGGAGTAGTGGATTCCTTCATATGAGTGCCTAAGAAACTATTTTGGATTTGGTCCCTCCAACAAATGGGTGTCTGCAAATAGTTATGGAAGTGGGTGCTTCCATGAGGTTGTGGTCTGGTGTGAGTGGGTGCTCACATATTTCACAAGTTGGTGCTAGAATATTGATTGGTGCTAGTACATTGTAAGAGAACAATAAAAAGAAGAATATAAAGAATTAGAAGACAAAGAATCTGGTGTTTTTCCCCTGAAAGGGTTTCCACCTACTATCCCTGGTGTCATATTTGTGCTTCTTATGTGGTTTGAATTTTTCTTTTCGTGTATTGTGTTTTTGATTTGTTGCTCATATGTTATATTGGTTAATTAATGAATAAGTTATTTGTTTAATGAGAAGTGAAAAATGATTAATGATGATCCAATCAATGTCATATTGATTCACTGCCTCTCTAAGTATAACCAAGTTTCCAGCAAAGGGATCTTGGAATTTACTACAGGGAGTGGGTTTCCTTATTTTAATTCAAGTATATTTAATGTAATTAAATGTAGGGATTTAGTTTTCTAGTCTAAATAGAGATTTATTTAAGAAATTAGGATTTAGTTCCTCATCAAATGTAATCATCTTATTTAATTGAGTTGTCAAGGAAATTATAAATCTTAGGTTAGATTAGATATTTTCCTTATATGGAAGATTAGATCTACCTTTAGTGGATCTCAACATAACCATTCTATTGTATGTAGAGAAATATAAAATTATTGGAATGTAGAAATGAGAGAATAGGAAATATCCAAGAGAGGCTAAGGGACCAAGAGAGGTCCAAGAGGAAGAGAGGAGATGGCCATTAATTATGTAAATAAAGCCATGTGTTGAGTATCAAAATTATCATCCATATTTCCATCATTTCATAACTGTTTAGCCATGATTTCGTAACTATCTAGCCTAAAACCCTACATCAAGTGACCATCTTCATGATTATATGGGTTAGGATCCCTGTTTTCCAAAGTTATTTATTTTATGTATTTAAAGTGAATTTATGATTAAAAACTAGGAAATTAACATGGTTTCATAGATCTATATATGTGTTATGAGTTTTGTGACATGTGTAGGCTTATTTGGAGGTTCTAGGAGAGTCTTACTTGGCCTCCCAAGATCAAATTCGAATTTCAACTCAAGAGGTGGACCATATTCCAAGGAGAAGGATCTTGAAGATATTGATGTGTCATAGGATTTGTATCTAGCATTTAGGGATAAGTTGATACAAGTATGGATCTAGTAGATATTTAAGGGATCTATATTTATTAAGTAGATATCCCTAATTCACATATAAATAGGAGGAGAATCCTTCAAAGGAAGCTAATAGTTGTCAAATAATCATTAGCATCAGATTTATGATTGTTCATTCAGCATGAATAATATCATTTTCTCCAAATCATGAGTTATGAGTGTTGTTTGATTCTTAAGATGTGATAGTTGTTCAAGTGTGCTCGTTAAGGAATGGAGGCTCCCCATACCAAGCCAAGTACACTTTGTTGTATGATGTTTATATTTATGCATATGTTAGTTTAGTTCTTCATGTTTATTATATTCATTTATTGTAAATATTTGTAAATATCTTTAATTTGAATTCATTTTTATGGCCATGCGTTAAGTTAGATGTGTGAATATTTCTTATGCTTACTGGATGATTCTTGGTTTAATTCTAATATGCACATGAAGGGATAAACAAGGGTTTAAGTTAAATTCTCCTTCTATTTAATCACGAACAATAACTGAAATTCATCCTCTTTTCTTTGTTTTAGTTATTTATGAATATCTAGTTTTAATGCAATGGTAACAATGATGGAATAGAATTGTAAGGAAGGACAACCTGGATCTCCTAAGTTAGGAGCCTCTTCCCTTGCTATCTACACATCATCAACCATTTCACTTTAGTTTCTTTTCTTGGGGACAATACTGAGGAAGGACAACCAAGACCTCCTAAGTTAGGAGCCTCTTCTCTTTCTTGCTGCATCTTGAACTAGAAACTTTTTAGTTTTAGAAGTTATTTGTAATATGAACTTCATTTCTTTCTTTCCATCATAAACAAACCTTCTAAAATAGTTGCATCTGAGGTCCCATATATTTTGGTTTGCTTCTAAGTTTATGAAACTCTCGGGTTGACATATTAAAATAACAAGGGATTTAACATACCATTAAATCACCCAACACCATGTTGTATGGGTTCTTTGTTTAATAGGAATTGTGAGAATTAATCATCCATTAATGCATGTATTTGCTTGGTCTCTATGTTTTTGAGTTAATTTATGCTTATGGATGAGTGTTTTGAATATTATTATTGAGCATAATCAAATCTGGTTTGATATTGCGAGGGTGAAAATTCTCATTTGAGTGAACAATGGGAGTAATGTCAGATTCAAAGATAGAGAATTGAGTCAAGGGATTGGTCGCAAGATTCCATCATTGTATATTAACAACAAATATAGCTACAAAGTGGTTACTATTATAAAATATAAAATGTTGGGGCTCATACATTGACAAAGTTGAAGAAAGGAAATTGAGTCATTGTTGCAAAGAGTGAGGAATAGTGATAGTTGTACTCCTAGATCTATAACTAGACTTAGTTGAGTTTAAAAACCAAGCAAACAATGTGATGGCGAGTTAAACCAATGTGGTTCCATACGATATTCCAAAGTGGAGTTAAAAAAATAAAAATGACACTAGATAGACATTCATTGATTGACAAGATCAAATATTGTTCGTCAAGTGATAGTAATCAGATAGTTTGACATCTGAGTTAAAGAAAGATTGCAACCTTAAAACGAGACTAGATTTTTTTAGTCACGAATCCATCTATTTATAGAGAGATGAATGTTTCCATCAAAGAAGTATGTCAACGTATAGAATCTGACCCTCCACCATCTGACTTAACCAAAAGTAATTGGCTATAAAACCAAGCGGATTGTCGAATGAGTGCATCTTGATTTTTCCTATAATATCTAGCATGGACTCCACATTGAGAAGAAAAAGTATGTCTATCCCTCATAGTATCTATGCACAATGGGAATGACTTATATCTAAATCCATCTAGATGAATAGAATAAAGATTAGAGTCAAGAAAATATCCAAATAGATAAAGTAATTTGAGATTGCGATAAAGTTAAGACCATTCAGATCACTGGATCAAGTTTAAAGTGTTTTGTCATGGGAACTTAAGTTTTAGCACTTTTTTGGGTATAACGAGAAAACATCGATTTGCTAAGGGTGGAAGTTTTAAGTGCCTTTCGGGTTAAGAGAATCATTCCAGCCCATGGCCACATGAGAATACAAATTCAAGGACCTGGGAGCTAAGGGTTGGAAAAATAAATATTTTGCACACGAATCATATATGGGAGATGAGTAGTGTTTGGGTTGTGGATTTAATACAATGCATACTTCAATAGAATAATCCAAAATCTTGATTTACAGAGAGGTCATGGTATTTCCCCACATGAAATTCAAGATAGATCATCAAGTTAGATTGAGAATAAATTAATTCGGGCCACCATGTGTAGGATGAATGGAGACCAGTTGCATCAAGTGGTATAAGAGCGAGATTAAAACCTGCTCATTAGAATATTGCAGGGATATTAGTTGGTGAAGTCACTAATAGTTTGTCAACACATTGAAGGGAAATATATAGGTAAATATTTTAGGTATGAGGTAATATATTTATTCTACTTAATAATGATTTGAGTATGTCTGTTGACAAGTAATGAGAAAGAAGTTATTTTTTTCAATAATGGAGTGTTAAATAATAAGATTGAACATAGCGAATCTGATGCAAAAGAGAAGACAAATCTAGCCAAGAAAAAGAGCTAGGGAGAATTGCCATTGGAAAAGTTTGGAGAAAGCATAGAGAATACTAGTAGTAGAAAAATCTTGTAGTAAAGTGAAGTAAAGGGGGGAGAGAAGCTTAGTGGAGAAGATATGATAGCCCATGTAGAGGATAGAAATTCAATGGTGGCTCATGCAATGAAAAGTGTGGAAGAAACATGAGGGTTGGCCATTAGTGTGGAGAAGTGAAGAGGCATTGCCATCAATGCCAAAGGGGGAGATTGTTGGATAGTTAGCATTGCCTAGATGGCTAGTGGCAGCAAGTGTGTTGGTATTGATGTCAACAATCATGCTAGGAGATGTGTTGGAAAATTGGCATTTTTTTATTGTCAGTGACAACAAGTGAGTTGAAATTAATGTCAACCAGACTAGCATGGATGTTGGTGGAAGTAGATGTGTTAGCATAGTGTTAACCAGGATAACATTGGTATCCACTAGGCTAGTTGTGATAACAACTGCGCTAGCAGTGATGTGCTTAATGTGTCAAGCTAGGGGGGAGTCCCCATTGTTGTTACAGTCTCTTGTAGATAATCACCATAGTAGCAGGCTTATTGGAGAAGCCATAACATGATGACTATGATGGTTGGGAATCTCTATATTTGGAGACATTTCTGTGTCAAAATACTTGCTCAAATTCTCTTGGTTATGGAATATTTGGATAGTTCTTTGAATAATATTTCCAAAGGTATGTGGAAGTCTGCAAATGGCCCTCTGGATCAAAAGTTATAATCAGTTAAAGTAAGGTCTTGGAAGCTCGGAACCCAAGAATCCTAGAGGTCCTGAAACCTTGGAGGCTTATTTAAAAATTGTTACGGGATTGCATTGAGCCAGGGTAGCTGGAAGCATATAAACCCTAGAACCTTGGAAGGGTTATAGGATGGCAGTGATTCAGGGTTGCGTGGATGATGCTTGGAATCTTGGAGGTCCAGAAGGTCGGAACCTCGAAAGGCCTGGAAAGTTGAAAGCTTGAAAGATTCTTTAATTGAGATTCAAGAATTGCAGTGGCATCGATAAATAGTAAACCAAAGGACCGTACAAAGGGACAAAAGGTTGAAAGTGGACCGAGCCCTGATCCTCCAATAACAGTGCGCAAAGGAAAAAGAGCGAGGATTAGAAGTGTTGCACACTAGTGGGCCAACCTAGAATGTTAATGTGGAATGTTGACATGGAGATTGTGAGCCATACTTGGAGACTATAGCCTGAAATTTTGAGGAATTTCAATTAAAAGAAGTTATCTGGATGCAGGCATCCATGTTCATATTTTATGTGGGACAATAAGGAAATAGCATGCATACATAGTGGTGTCAAAGACAACTCAGCGTGGGTGTGTAGCTATTGACTCAAAGGAGAATCAACAGATCCCATGAGATGGTTAAGCCCACTGGAAAGACCCTAGAGTTGTTAAAAGACAAAAGTGCCATGATTATGCAATAGCTAATAGAGACGGGAGACAAAAATTTTGCCTACATTTGATGTTTTATCAAAGATCAAAAGACGCGCCCAGGACTTGGTTGTGTGATAGTTTCATGAGTTTTCATGACCAAGTGCTTGAGCCATGAATAAAGAAATACACAGAAAACAAGTTTTTAAAGGGGCTTGGGAAAAAATCAAAGGAAAGGTGCCAAGGAGAGTGCTAAGGACTAGTGGCTCAAGTTGGAAGCCTGAAAGCTCGTAAGATGTATGAAATACATTCTACAAAATGTTATAGGTTCCATGGATTCTAGGATCTGACTCATATAGTGGCATATGTTTCAAACATGGATGAGTCAGTTGCTTTTTGGAATCATGGGAAAATTTTGGCATTTGTGCCATATTTGGGGTATGATACAAGTCTAAGGGCTCAACACCTGTAGATATGAACGGGCCAGCAACCTTGAGAGAAGTCCTCCATATTGGGCAGTTATGCCAAATTGGACATTTTCCATAGCAGAGCCAGGCAATCACTCAAAGTCATGGATGAGTTGGCAACTGGATAAATGCACACATAAGGGATTAGGTCACTAGAATAATGTTGACTGCAAAAAATATTAGTTCTAGGTGAATAGGACCATGATTGTATAGATGCCTTAATGGAGTCATTGGTAACTATCGAAGTCAGGAGACAAAGACAGAGAGGACCATGATTTGCAGAGGTAGAAGTTGAATCCAGAACAACCATACTTGAGCCTTCTTGCACGCTACAAGGAATTAAATGAGAAAATGGATAATTTCAGAAGCTTTGATGGCATGTTGTAGGTTTTCCCTTGAATCCTATGTTCCTTAAAAAGAAATAAACAAATTCCATGCCTGAGGTACATGTTGATATCTATGAAGGAATTAAGAAGAATGGAGAGTCATGTGTAGAGACAAACATGCTAATTTTTCAAGGAAAAATTAATGGAGGAACCCCTAGCATGCACCACTTGACTAAGAATTTATTTCTCAATATGGAAGACACTCAGGTGGACATTCTTTACATTAATTATGTTGCAAACACAATTGATGAGTGAATGAAGCCCATTCTCTGAATTAATGGTGCAATAGTGGCAAGTGATCTGATACAACAAAAGGATGGAGAACCATGTTGAGAGTGCTCTCAGACCATGAACTATCACTAGGGACAACATCGATCACTGTATAGTAGTGAAACAAAACCCATGATTTCCTTTGAGAAAGTAAGGGGGTAAGTAGCATTGTTTCTAGTGAGTTGAGTGGAGAGCTCTGAGTGCATGTGCACTATAGAGAAAGGATTTGAGTGCCCATGCTATTGGGAGAAGGTTGAGTGTGTCTATGTTGTTGTGTGAGGCCGAGAGAGCCAGTGGAATAGAAGGGGCCGAGAGCTGAGTGTATGTTGTTGAGAGCATAGGGTTAAGTATAGTGTGTTGTTGCAGAGTGAGTAGAGGGCAGAGAATATTTCATGGGCCAAAAGACTGAAGAGGATAATAGAGTTGATATTAGGCAAAATGGCTTCCATTTACAAAGAGCTAAAAATAGGCAGAGAGGTTTCCATATACAATGAGTATTAGTTTCTTATTGGGTGTGGTTTGGAGCATGCATACCAGAATTTGGTGCTTCCATATCTAGTGGGTGTCTTAGGAATGCTTGGGGTTGGTGCCTCTTGCAAGTTGGCACTTGCATAAATCCAATGAGCTGCAAGTTGGTGTTTGCAACAAATCCATGAGGTTGGTGCTTCATATGGTTCTTCTGGTAGGCTAATTAGATGTATCCAAAAGGAGGGAGTTGGTGCTTCCTGCTAGTGGGTGCTACCAAACAATCAAAGGGAGTTGGTGCTTCCTATGAGTGGTGACTCACAAACAAATTGATGTAATAGAGTAGGTGCTCTTAATTACATCATAATAACAAAAAAACTTTGGTGATTTTTATCCCGGAAGGTTTTCCATGTTAAACCTTTGTGTCATGTGTTTGTTTCTCATAATGTGTATGCTTGTATTGGTTTATATGGTTTATTGTACTGTTAACGGTTGCTCACACATTGGATACCAAGTTTGGATGAGAAAATATAAACTAGCATAAAAGTTTAAAATTAGCCTTAATACTGATCTTCCTGCGCACCCCCCCCCCAAGAGTATTAACATTGTTTCCAACATTGATTAATAAATATCATTCTGCATGCCATTCTCTTTTCTCTTTAATGTTGAACTTCATAGCTCCTACCCTTCAGCATCTCATTCTCGGTCAATATTCTTGCCCCTGGTCATTGCCATGATAAGATATAGAGCTCAGTGTTTTAGGGGAAGTGATAGTCACAATACATACTGTGATTCATGGACCAAGTTCAAGGTTGAATTCTTGGCGCGGTGGTTCCTTAAGTAGACTTCATTGTACATCCAACATGAGCTATGGGAGGCTAAAGAGGAGATTATTTAAAGGAACATGACTATTATTTACATTTGAAGACTCTTGTAGACATTGTAGCTTGGGTCCTTAATATTGACTATACTCATGGGCACTAGAACCAAAACCTCTGCATCATTGAATTATATTAGCAAATGGAGTCTCTATTAGGAAAAGTTCTTTTAGAGAGAAATGATGCAAGTAATGAAATTCTTCTTATGTTGGATGTCATGCAATCACAACTAAAGGATATGGGTCATGATCTAGAGCAGATTGAAGCCATTCTTGCTCCAAGAGTTTTTGTTCAAGCTAAATCCACTCCTATAGAGGTGGGGCCTATAGAATCCTCTTAACTTTTTGAATGCATACTAAGCCTTTGGCTCCTCTATTTTTTTAGTTTCAATCCATCTACCAGCATAGGCAAGTATAGGCATCTCAAACTCTTCAGTATTTTCTTGTTATCGTTTTGTTACAAGGTCACATTTTGTTTTATTTTGAACCTAAACTCTCCCAATACAAAATTTTGAATTCATTAATGCTCTAGTTTCCCAAGTGACAGACCAAAGGTTTGTATCATACATTTGAACATATACTTTGACGAATGATCAAAGAAATTAGCTTCACAAAAAAGATACGAATCACTTCCTATGTTGTAATTTTGGTCACTAATATGACACGTTAGGGAGAATGCAATGACTGATAAAAAAAATGGAATTCCACGATGCAAAGTTGATGCAAATGAGGACACCCCGTGCATCGTTAATTTTTGCATCATAAAAAGTATTTGTTTGTAAAAAAAGAGCACTAAAATGTGACTCTAAAGTGGAACTACAACCTTGTATTGTAATAGTGCCTATGGGCTATCAAACCTTAAGAAATTAGATAACTAATATGGCTCTAAAATGTTGTTGTTAGATAGCTAATATAACTAAAAAAAATAGGCTAAATTGTGACTCTAAAGTGGCACTACAACCTTATGTTATAATAGTGCTTAGAGTCTATCAAAATATAAAAAATTAAATATTGCAGACTCAATAAAAAAGGAATTCTTATAAAATTATTTTTTCTCCTTCACTTAATATCACAAAGATTGCATAATCTTTCTCTCAAGATGTTCTTAAGACTTATTGAAATCATTTTAAATCTTATTCAAGGTATTTTAAGATTAATGTTTGAGCTTAATTGAAGCTAGGTATATATAAGTGTTATTAACTCTTTGAAAATGTAACTCCATAAAAATATCTCACCACTAATTTATCTCATTCATTTAAAACATTAGATACTACTTTCATTATAAATAGACTTATATTATTTTTTTTTGTCAACTCAAGGTCACTAAAAAATTTGTCATTAAAAATACCCTTTTAAAGCCTTCATTTTCTTAAGGTACATGAAATCTTTTATTGTCTAGTATACATATTGTTACACAAAATATGAAAAAATTCTTCACTTAAAAAAAATTAAATTTATTTAATATAATGAAATTATATATGGATTGATATTTATCACTTGAAAACATATTTTGATAACTTGTTCTTTTATCTATTAAAAGACTTCCTTAAACCAATTAATGACAAACTTGCACTTATCTTATTTATATGTTGTAATATGCTAATTTAGAAGACAACAAAATAAAATATTGCAAAGAAATAAATATATGAGAGTAACATTTTCCATATCATTCTTAATGAATATTTAATTTTATATATAATATACATATAAACCTAAAAATTAATTATTTATAAATATAAAATTTATTCAAATTTATATTTAAAATAAATTTACAGAATATAAAAAAAATCAATTTATAAATTATTAATTAAAAAATTTAAACTCTTTTAAAAAAATATTATAAAAAAAATTGATTTATTAAAATAAATATTTTTTAATAATATATTTTATTTATAAATAATAATAATAATAATTTCAATTTTTTATATGGAAAATAAATTTGGACATACTATAAAAGATAAATCAATTTCATAATTATTGATTAAATCAATTTAAAACTATTTTAAACAAATATTATTAAAAAAATATTCAATTTTATTAAATATAAGATTGTTATTTCGTAAATAATATTTATAATAAAAATATATTACTAATCGAATCACCTTAGATTTATCTTAAAAAATCATTAAAAAAATGTTTTATTAAATTTTCTACATCCAAAATTTTACATTAAAACTTTCAATCTTTTACTATAATTCAAAATCTCTCCTGCATCCAAAAAAATTATACCCACATTTAAAATTGTATGTTCTTTCTGAACCTGTTTTCTTCATTATTTCAGTCTGGTTCTTTATAGAAAGTCGTTATTATTTGACAAGGACGTAAACATGAACATATGAACGTGACCGCCAGGCGGCTGTTAGGTTTATGGTGTATATTGTTGGGTAACAAACCAGAGTCACCATCGTTGAAAACTACAAAACCACGTTAGAATGGAATGCCATAACGATTTATTTTACATTCCCCAACAGTTTTCAAGTGTTTCGTGTTGTGTTGTACTGTTCAATGCCATGGCTGCAGCGGTTACATTCTGTTTTGCATTCTGACGTTAAGAAAATTCAGGCAAAATAAGGTGCGTGTGTGGGCAGAGGGAATAGAGGGCGCTCCTCATTCTGTGTAAGCAGAATATGATATCATGATATCGTATATATTTAAAAAGGACTAACAAGTCCAGGAAACGGATCTGGTAAGACGGGGCTTCATGATTTTGCGGTCCTCCTCTAATGAAATCATGCCCAGATGAGAAGGGTCTTCCAGCATCATTTTGGCAACGAGATAGCCGGAAATGGACCATGTCTGAAGCTTTCTTGCCTGCTTCCCCACGTATCGACCCATCTTCCCGTCATAGTATTCAGGCCATCCGTCCTTTGAGAGCCTCTGCTCCACCAGCTCGATTGCTCTTCTCGCTATCTGCGGCCTCCCCGACTTTATGCAGGCCCCTGTCAACAGCCACAGGAGAACTGCACAAGACAAAGATATAATCAGATTTCTCACTGCAAAAATGATGCAGAATACACATTTGGCAAAGGAAGATTGTTATTGAAAATTTCAAAGCCATCGCATATTTATGATTTGTTTTGCACTGATCGGAAAATTATTAAGAAATTCAGTCTCTTCTATGGTGACTAGAGTTATTTGTTTGGAAATGTAATCATCTGTGCAATAACCTACAAATAGGCCGAATGCATGGTTACCATGCAATAGAGATAATCCTATATATGTTTTTCATAAATATTGCTTATGATATCTGTATGGTTTAACTAAGCTACACAGGCTTTGAAACTTGGAATCTCCAGTCCATGAAAATCGCTGGCCACCTGATAGGCCGAAAACATGGGTACTATGTGATAGAGATATCCCATATATGTTTTTCAGAAATATTGCTTATCATATCTGTAATATGTATAGTTTAATTTAACTACAGAGGCTTTGAAATTTCTATTTATTTTTTTAATTTTAATAATTCTAAACAAATTATTTAAGTTGCATTTATAAAATTGCAATTTCACTCCATCTTAAGTAGATTAAGAAAAAATCTCTTCTATCAATGTACCGAGTACTTTTTAAGATTATGTAATACAAATAATTTAGTTGTCACTCATACCTTCCCTAACGACCCTGCCAATGGACTCTGTAAGTTGGATAATAAGTGGTGAATTTGAGAATAAAGTTGAGGTGGTCATTTTAATTTTGATGGAAGATTTTAAAATTTTCTGGGAAATTTGATAGAGAAAAGAAAAGTTAACTATTTGACTTTGTTCTTATCTATCACATTTTTGAAATGTTACAAAATTTGTAAGCAAATTAACTTTGAAGAAGCTGATGGGTAGTGATCATCCCAAAATAGTTACCTAACCAGGCAGTTGCAACATTTTTGCAATGTTACAAAAATTTGTAACCAAATTAATTTTGAAGAACCTGCTGGCTGGTGATCATCCCAAGATAGTTACCTAACCAGGCAGTTGCAATTCAAATAGGAAGGTGAAAGACTATAAAGAGAGAGATCAGGTTTTGGTTGACTTTGTAATCAAATTGAAGTCAGAGGAAGAACACGGGAGAGAAGAGTGAGAGAAGCATTTAACTAGGTGAATGGTTACGAAAAAATTGGTGAAAGAGATATTGAAAAAGAGGTTTAGTTGACTTTGTGAACAAATTAAAGTGGTTTATGTTGACTTTAATTTGTGAACAAATTAAACTTTAAAGTCATATTCAACCACTGGAATAAAAGTGCTGGTGAAAGTGATATTGAACAAGTGAAATAAAAGTGTGAGACAGAAGCTTTTAACTACTACAGTGGTTAGGGGGGAAAGTTGGTGAAAATCATAATCATTTTAAAATAAAATCTCATGTTCAAATCGAGAGAGCAGTTTTATGTCGATTTTGTAAAAAATAAGGAGGATATTTCGTGAAAAGCATTGTAATAAAAAGTTTATTTTCAAATCCATATCGCAGTCTTCTGTTGACTTTGCAAACAAATTGAAGTCAGATTATGAACATGTTAAATAGAAGTGTGAGAAGCATTTAACTGCCAGAATGGTTCACGAAAATTGATGAAAGTCATATTAAACAAGTGAAATAGAAGTCTGAAGAAGAGACATTTAACTACTGCTGTGCTGTGGTTATGGTTAAGAGGGAAAATGGTTTAAAATTATATTTTTTTATTATTATAACTTATGTTTGAATTGTAAAGGTTTGTTATTTCAACAAAATCTGTAGGTATAAATTGTAAAGGTTTGTCATTTCAATAAAATCTATAGGTATCGGTGATTCATTGTTCTATGGTTTTTGTGATTTCAACAAAATTTGTAGGTATTGGTGATTCATTGTTTTATGGTTTTATGTTGATTCAGTGAAAAATTGAATTTAGATCAAGGTTTTCATTACACCAACATGGATAGCTAGTGATAAATTTCCAAATCTATTACCTCATCTATTTTCCAAGGGTCAGATTAGTCTGACACAAATTCATGACATAGTTAAAAGAAACCTGGTGAATATCTTTTTATTTTGTAAAGATGAAAACTTCTGTCCAAGTTCATACACATGTTTTAGACGATTATATTAACGACATGCGAAAATAATTTGCAAAGGACCATATAGATCAAAACACGTACATTGTGTACAATTTTGTAGGAAAGTCATGTGTCATGTGTGCCCATCTGTGTTACAGTGAATTAACCATAACTTAATTTGACAAAAATATTAAATAGATACATTCTCTAAAATTCAGTGTGTTTCAGAGATCTATACAGGTTATCTGATGTGTGCCAATGTGTAACAGCAAGTCAATGGTAATTGTGCTACTTCTGTTGTAATAATCACATCAAAGAGGCTTAACTTAAATCTACAATGCCTTAAACCTTTCAAAGGTGTCAATCTCAGACTCGTAATTATTTGGTGTTAATGTTTTCTATATATTAATCTGAATCTGCAATGCCTTCAGTCATTTTTTTTTCTCTATTCTATATGCAATCAAGATAAATGGCACCTTCGAATGGTTTTAAACAGCAACTGCAGATTCAACTATGATATGGGTGTATGATAATAAGAATAACAGAGAATAGAAAATACAGTTTACCTGGCCAGGAACCGCCGTTGTGATAACTCCATCTTGTATTTTTAGGATCGCATCCTGTAACGATTCGCCAGTCATGACCTTCAAGAGCTGGGTACGAAATTTTGAGAGGCATCTCGCCAATTAAATCTTGCCACCTCTCCTCCAGCAGGTCCATTATTGCAGATGCTTGCTCGGGCGTCGCCAGCGAACTGAGTATTGCTACACAGTTCCCGAGGCAAAACCATCTGAAATCCATGCGCGCAGGGCTCACGTTCCCGATGAAGTAACCGCCCCGCATGGGCATGAAATCGAAAACCCAATCGGGAATGGAGTCGGGGATGACATTGAATTTGTTGACGGCAGTGTGAGAGTATTCTTCCGTCTTGTAACGGTAAATATTGTTGAGCTGCTGGAAGTCGAGCCAGAAATAAGAACGCATGTGGTAGCTCAGGGCGTGCATCCTCTTGTCGATTCGCTCGATAAATTCTTTCCCGGCGCCCTCGGGCTTCAGCAGCTTTCGTGCACAGCTGAGGGCGAAGAAGAAAAGGGCCTGAATCTCGATCGGGTAACCGTATATTGCCTGCAATTTAGTCAATATTCATATCGATCCACACATCAAATTACATCATATAGAAAAATAGAAACGAAAGATTAAACTCTGCCTTAATAATACAGACAAATATCAAAATTTGTTCTCAAATAACAAAAGAAATAGCGATGTAATCCCAAAAGAAAACACTAAAGCTTCCCATGAAATTGCAGGATACTGCAACGAAATAACAAGAACAAATACTAAGCCATGCCATGAAATCACTGCACCAGAGATCAAAACTAGCGATGACTTAACCAAAACTAATTGCGAAATAATATCAAGAAATTAAAAACTAATGCTAAAGTTCAGCTTCTATTCCCATAAATGATAAGAACGAATATCAAACTATGCTCTAGAATAACAATACGGACATAAAATAAAATAGGTACCAACATTTTTAATTTATCAAATCAAAGTCTATAATATGTTAATATGTGTGGGATTCTTTTTAAATGGATTTCAAACACCAAAATCCTGATGAGACTCGGCTTGCTTTTTTATATTATAGGTTTATGTGTGAATGGGTGAATATGAGACTCTGCTTGCTTTTTTACATTATAGGTCTATGGGTGAATATGGGTGGGATTTTTTTAAATAGATTTCAAACACCAAAATTCTGATAAGACTCGGCTTGTTTTCTTACATTATGGGTCTATGAGCGATGTCTCTAAAATTCTTACATTATGGGTCTATGGGTGATGTCTCCAAAATTCTTACATTATGGGTCTATGGGTGAATTCTTACATTATGGGTCTATGGGTGATGTCTCCAAAAATTTAAACACTAGTAAAGTGAAATTACAAAAACAAAAATAAACTGGCAACACACACCAAAATAATATTAAACTATTTTTTTTTCTCAGTTTATAATGGTATGGTTAATAATTGGAAATATTTAACCTAACTCAAACCTCCAAAAATAATATATATATATATGATATATTTGATGAAAATATATATATCAAATAACCTTTCACACCATATTACATAACTCTATTAGAACTTTAAGGGAAAAGGAAACATCTGTAACTCATGGACAGATTGATTCTTCCAAAACAAAATTGACAAAAGGATTTGGCAAAATTTAAAAAATGAACCAGATTAAGAACGAAATCATCTCATTTTAGAATATTTTTATATAAAAATAGTAAAAATGATGATGGACGATAGGATGATTAAATAAATAATAAAAAAACAATGAAATTCTTTATTTTTAATTTGTTAAAATACTTACAGGGATATCTAAAATCATAATTTTCGTTTAAATTAATTAAAATACATAACTGGATTAAGTTCAAGTAAATTAAATCAAAGCAAAATAATTAAACTGAACTTAATTACAAATACTATTAATTTCAAAATTTTAATTTCCTAAAAAAAATCAAGATGTTTATTTCCTAAATCTGAGAGATAGTTGAAACTGTGATCGTCGTCAATTTAAAAAATATATATTACAATAAAATCACCAAACATCGAAAAGTGAGTTCAAAAATATCTGCTATCGTCCATCTAAAAAACATATTATATACAATAAAATCACCAAATATCTAACAGATCGTTAAAAAATATCATCGGTAATTTAAAAAGCATTTCATAAAATCACCAAATACAAGAAAGATTCCCAAATGCCTGTAACTACTACGCCCCGCCACGAAATGCAGGCAACAAAACCGAAGGGTTGGAGCTAGAAAATTCATACAACACGTTAAAATCGTCGAAACAAATATTAAAATACCTATGCCATGAAAGATTCACGAAATTCACTACCAAAATATTCAGTGCAATGACATCAGAACACAGAAAAACAAACAGAAAAAAACAGATTGAAGCAGAAAATGGGGGTTTAAATTAGTCATCCTACCATTCGTCTGTCAATCATGCTGCACCCGTCCGCGCACAGCAACGTGGGGAACGTATCGAATCCCTCGGAGAGGCAGAGACTCAGAATCAACCGTATCCCACGCTGAATCTCAGGCATCTCAGCCAACGCATGATCTCCGGTAGACTTCGTATACGCCCTGAGAAGAATTATCCACCAAAACCCAGAATCCACAGGCGCCACTCTCCCAATCGCGCTCTCTCCAAAATCCGCAATGAGGATCTCCGCATTCCTGACGGGATCGTGAAGGACCTTGAAAGAAGCCGGCATGACTCCTTCCCCGAGTGTAAAACAGTCAATCCGCTTCTCCCACCCCTGAAGATAAAGGGTCTTGAGCAGAAAATTCTTCACAATCTCAGGTTCCTCGTTCATCAGAAACGCCAGGGCGCTCGGCACAAAATCCCTCACGAAAACCTGAAAAGAACACGGCATCGCCCAGTCAGTTTGGCCCGGGTTCGAATCCCATTAAAGAACACAACAATATGAAGAAATTCAGAACATCTACCTGGTTATAATTCAGCGCTTCTTCGTTGGAGTCCGACGCGGCAATGGTGCCCACGGGCTTGCCGCGAAAATACACGAGCGACCGCCGGAGATTTTCCCAGGCATCAGTCATCATGGGATGCGAATCGGAAACCGGTGTCTGGACACCCTTCACTGAAGCCTGATTCTTCGACATTAATTCACTGCAGTCTGTGCTCTTTGTGCTCTCCAGGGTCCTGACCGGCGGTGGGCGGGGTTCGCCGGAGAGACTTTTCTCGTCCAGAGACAGGCGTTCAAGGCTGATTGCTGCCCTGGATCCCTTCGGTGAGGTGGAAGCGGGAGCGGAGCAGAAGAAATCGGAGGCGGAGAGTTTCAGAAGCCCTTCCATTCTTTTTCCTCCTCTTCCACCACCACCATCAACAAGAACCTCCCATTACTGCAATGAAGAAAAGGGCAAAGACCTCCATTATAAAGAACGTAGTGGTTTTGTTTGTTGAAGAGTGGCGGGACGTAACCAACAATCTGGCCCGCCACGTGTCTTCCAGCGTGGCATCCACGGCAGCTGAGCAGTCTATGTCAAACACGCTTGCTGCATGATTCCCCAACCCCTCAACGATTCTGGACCATTTTAAGTACCCCGCCTTTTTCCAATTATATTCACTCCACATAACGTGCTTCTTTCCTTCACCCCATTCATGGCGTCCCTGCTCCACAATTTCACGAACTTTGGGCTCGTGCGCCACCACATACAAAACCTTTGCAGACCTTTCTAATGAGAGTTCTATTTCATCTTGCCTTCCATTTTTCCTGTCTGAAACTTCATGGAATTCCCGTTTCACAGTAACGAACCATAAACAGAGAGGTATTACGGCCTAAGCAAGCTATTTTGTGATATATTTTGCCATCCATGTCACCTGTTATTCAAGCCAGCTCAACACTGAGTGACTGAAACACTAAAATCTGAACCAGAAACGTGATATATTTTCATGAGGCAGGTGGGCATCCCAGCAAGATATGGAAGCCAGTCAGAAGTGAGGTGGCAGTTAAATAAAAAATTCAGTTCCGTGGCACTCAAGTTTGAGCAGTAGGTTTATTGGGATTTGCTTGTCAGATATAAGTTAGATAGCATATCACTTTTTGACTTATATTTATTTTAAGCACCCTTTTTTTTTCGAAGTGCTCTGATTTTTATGATACGAAATAAAATGTTTTGTAGGTTTTATAATTCGATTATTTTTATTTTTACTTTATTTAATTATATAGAAATAATTAAAATATAGTTTGGAGTTGTTTAATCCCTCGAAGTATGTGTTTCCTCTTAAAAAGTTATAAGTTTAAAAATTTGAGGGATAATATGTATGTTTTTTAGTAAGGTTTCGCAGTCAAATCGCCACACGCAAATGGGTCTTCGTCTCAACAAACAAGAAGTTCCTATACACCAATTTGGTTCGTCTTTGCCTGACAATAACCTTAAAATTGGATAAGAAAAAATAATTGATTAATTTTTTGGCTTTGTTTAATAAAATCCTATTTATTTTATAAAATAAAAAATAAACATATTAAAACAAACTAGAAAATAGAACCATCAGTATTAACTGATAATAAATATGATACATGTTACATGTGTTTTTTGAATTTTATGTGAAAATAGAAATAGAGTATATGTGTAAAAGCGATAAAGTCTTCAAATATCTTTTATATACCCTGATAATTAGTAAAAATGTTTGTATGAGGGTGTGGATGAAAGAAATTATTGGGAAAAATCTTATTAAATAGATAGATGTGTCTATTTTGGAATTGGAAAGGAGCTTCCAAATTGAATAGTAAGATTGAGGTACTCTATTTTAATTCTCACCATCTAATTTTAAACTTGTGGAAAAATTAACAATATCAACAATCCTCTTAAGTAAATTGATTTACATTTTGGGGCATTAACCTTGGTAAATCTGCATATTTACACTTGTCTTAGTTTATGCAAAGAATTACATAAATTATATCGGGCAATAATTCTTGCTAAATATATTTATTTAATGTCAAAATTAACTCTTAAATATCTATTATTTACTAACCATTTAATTCATTAATTACATTATATGAAAATTAATATAATTTTAGTTATAAGAAGAATTTTGGCGTAAATAACATATAGAAAGACCTTTGTCGACGAACCAACTAGTGTGGTTCGACAAGGTCTTTCTATATGTGATTTCCGCCGAAATTCTTCTTATAACTATAATGGATCACAGAAGCCTCAATTCTACAATATAATTTTAAATATATGCATTTAAAATCCATCACTTCAACTAAAATTAAATATATCTACACTTACACTATATAACTGATTCACAACCTAATAAATTTGAAGATGCTTTCACTGGCAGGATACCAAATTCCTCTTCATAGTTGTCTAACCTAGTCTTCTATCATTCCGAGATTTCAAATTTCTCCAAGTAATCGCTACATTAATGAATTACTCTAAGCATAGGTTAACTTCTTTGGTTTTAGTATTACGTGTCAATCTGATATCGTGTAATTGCATGCCACCATTTGTTTACGCTTTGTTGGTACAATCCTTACATTAATTAATTACTACAAGGATATGTTAACTTTTTTGGTTTTAATATGACATTTCAATGTGACATTGTGCAATTGCATGCCACTATTGGTTTACGCTTTGTTAGTACAATTTTTTTCTACTCTAAATCCAAACTTTGTTTTTTTTAGCTACAATGGAAGGTGTGGTGGTAAGCCCAGACAATGTAACACTCATCATTTTTGGATTCTCAAATTTAACACTTTTTACAATGAATGGAATGCACTGTATCAACCATTAAGTGTAAAATATTTGTTGTTCAATCACTCCTAACAATTAGTTATTTGCAGCTCAAGTGTAAAATATTTGTTGCTTATGCACCCACAACAATTAGTTATTTGCAACTCCCGAGTCTAGTATTAAAATTGTAGGGATCATATAATACTAACTCTTATCATATGGATAAGGATAAAAGAGTTTTTAGTTCCATGTTATTTAAATATACTAGTATTTATGATTTGCAAGCTTACTTGACTTTGTATAAGTCAAAGAAGATTTTATGTACTTTTGCTAGTTTTGAACATTTTTCATCTCAATCATTAGAAGACGATATTGGTCAACAAACTAAATGTAATGAGTTCCCATAGATAATTTCCCATGTAGAAATAAAGTTGTTGTTTAGACACCCACATCCTAGAGAAAATGAATCAATTTCTAGTTTATGTCATGATAAATTACCTAAAAGACATTTAGGTGCCAACAATTATGCACTAAAATTCAAAGATGGATCTACCAAAATTCATTAAATTTTGTATATTATACAAAAAAATTCAAAAGACATTAAGGGAATTTTGTTGAATGGTGTTGTCATTAATGCCAACAATCATTATTGAACGCTTTTAATATTTCTTTGGATTTCATCAGTTGGAAGCTCTAAAGGAAGAATCCCCTGGAAAACCCCTAAAGCCCCACACTTGTTGAAGAATTTGTGGATAAAGATCAAGAACCTCGGAATCGAGATCGCCATCATTGGATGCTCCTCGTCAAGTTGATTCCAGTGTTATATGGCATGCCACAAGAGCCCTCACGGTTTGATGGATACGCCCAATCAAATTTTGCACATCCTTATTGTTGTCAAAAACCCCAAGGATGGTGATGTGGCAACATTTCTTTGGTCAAGAGAGTTTTCAATGCACAAGGCATTTTCATTAAAAATTAAATTAAGATTTATTATGAAAAATAGCTTGTGGATGGGAGCGATACTCTCAAGTACAATCAATGAAAAGTTTTTAGGATATACAAATTTGAGATTTATTTCAAATTAAATTTAAAAATTAAAAAGGAAATAATTGGCTCAAATCCAAAATTCAAACTTAATTTGAAATTTATTAGACTTCCCTCCCAAACACTTTAATTGACTACCTCTCATGAAAACATACTCAAATCTATATAAACGCACCTCTTTGTCTCTCCAAAATAACAACAAGATAATTTTTCACATCTTCTGATCTGAAATTTGAAGCAAGGGTCATGAATTGAAGAGATCCATTCTATGTTGGATATGTTCCTTCATAGGGTTTAATTATTTTGCAAACCAAAGATCTAAAGCAACGTATTTTGTCTTTGCAAAGTGTTGACTTATCATTACTTTGATCTGTCTTGGAAGAGTTCCCCTATGCACCTGTTCTAAAATTTCTATGTGGTTCTGAAATGGATAGGCCAATGATTGATGATTGATGTTGGGTTTATTTTTCTTTGATTGGAACTGGGTTACTCGTTGGTTTATTTTAGACTTTTAGGAATATGTATTCATGTTGCTTGTACATTTCTAGATATGTTCTTATTTAATTCTAAAGCCTGTTTGCACCCAAATAATGATCTTCTTGTAAATGGTTGAGGAGTTCTTGGGTTGTGGCTTATTCCTTGGTTTATTAAGATCTAACTATGTTTTCTAGGGTTCCATTGCAAGTTCTCAACATTGGTGCGGTCTTTTGAAGAAAATTTGAGGATGTTTGTTGTGGAACAAACATTTATCATGATGCAATCGAGTATCTAACATAGACATATGAAGTTTGGAATATATGGTTGATATATGTGACAATACATTTGCGGCATACCTCAGTATCTTAAAGTACAGAGAAGTTCTAGCTTCCAACTAAAGTAAATTGCAAACCAAGTTCAAAAATATTCCACAAAAATCTAAAGGATAAAACATGGATCTTTGATTAGTTTTGGATTCTTTAACTTTCTTCATCAATATAACTTTGCATTAGAAATGATCACATTACAAACTAGTATCGAATTGAGTCTTGTCGTGCGAAACATCTGAGTTTGAGACAATTTTGGGCATCCAAACATTGATGATCTTATTTAGTAGTTCAGACTCTTTTTCTGATCACATACGCTAGTTATATATGTTTTGTGGCCTATATCAGTGACTGAAGGAATAGATATTTGCAAATCAAGCTCCAATGTTTAAACAAAATTTTTGGTAAACATGGTTGACTGATTTGTGGTTGAAGCAAGTGGTTGGAACTTATTTCCTCAAGCTAATCCAAGAATTTAAGGCTAAACTGTGATTCCCTAACCAGAGACCCACTAGGGCACAAACGACGATTTATTTTGAACCCTCTTAAGGACATTTGGAAGGAAGATATGTGAGAATTCTGTAGAAATTCCCACTGTAGATCAATAGATTATGCAATATACTAAAACATAATACAAGATCTACTTCTACAACACTTTGTAGAAGCTTAACTGAATTGAGCAAGATCAAGAGAACACATATAACTGGGAATGAGAAATCAATCACACATAACACAGAAGAAATAACCCAGGGAAAGCCTCAACCTAAAGCCCCAATCTCTGTATTATCATACAAGTGGAAATATTGTTCAAGTTACAAAAAGAATCAACTCTTAAGCTATCCTGCTCTCTCTGCAATCAAATAATACAGCTCAGACTAAATAGACATAGTATTTCCTTGTGCAGTTTTTCTTGGGGTCCAGTGAAGCCACATGTGTGAATTGGCCTCATCACACTCACAAAACCTGAAGAAGTAACTACGCAAACCTCAAGGAAAGAATTCCTTCTGCATGCAAGGAATATTCACAATGGAATATTCTAGCAACTGATAGTACACTGCCCCTCCATCTCATCTCAACTGGGTCTCTGTCTGAACTGTCATGCATGAGTTATTTATGAGAGAATCCTCAGTGATCTAATTTGCAGTAGTTACATGCATGCAAGCATTAACTAACTGAACTTACATTAATTCAACAAACTGTTTGAATTAATCTAACTGGACTTGACTTAGTTAACTGAGCCAACTAATTACAACTCAAATTACAACTCATCCTTATCTCTTTAACTGATGGATAAATTCCTCAATTAATGGAGAAATTATTGCATGTCCCCACATAGACTTCATGTTTGATTTTCTTTAACTAGTTAACTCAAGATGAATTAATTAATTATTTTACAAAGAGCTGCTAAGATCAAATTCGAATTTTACTTCACTATTTTAGTTTAGGGACCGACTAA
The DNA here is from genome assembly GCA_000404065.3 of Pinus taeda. Taxonomy (NCBI): domain Eukaryota; kingdom Viridiplantae; phylum Streptophyta; class Pinopsida; order Pinales; family Pinaceae; genus Pinus; species Pinus taeda. Next base: position 25,537 of record APFE031500793.1, read on the forward strand.
AATAGGAAGCTATCCTGAAATGCTATTTATAGAATGTTATTTTTAGCACTTCCATTTTTCCATCCATTGTTGCTAAGATTAACACTAGCTGAACTGTTATTTTTAGCAATTCTATTTTTAGCATTTCTTGTTGCTATTTTCAACACTCCCTCTCAACAAGAAAGGGATTATCAGTAACCCCAATCCTGTCTCTATGGAACTTGAACTTGCATTTTGACAATGCCTTAGTCAAAATATCTGCATCATGTTCCTCGGTTGAAACATATAGCAACAACATGATCCTCTTGACCACACAGTCTCGAAGATGGTGATATCAGATATCTATGTGTTTAGACCTGTCATGAAAAACTAGATTCTCAGAGAGTTTGATACAACTCTGGTTATTGCAATAGATCACTGTAGGATCCATCATCTGACCAAACAATCCCACTAGAATCTTCCGCATCCAAATGGCCTCACATGCAGCCTGACTAGCAGCCATGTATTCAGCCTCTACTGAGCTAAGTGCAACTGATCTTTGTTTCCTGCTACACCAGGAAACTGCAGTTGAACCAAGGTTGAAGATTCCTCTAGAAGTGCTCTTCCAGTCTGATGGACTCCTTGCCCAATCTGCATCTGTGAAGCCCTGAAGCTTCACTCCCTTCGTCCGTCTGTACCACAATCTGAACTGAGATGTGCCTCTGAGGTATCTTAGCACATGATTCATTGCCTTCCAAAACGGCTTGGTAGGTTGAACCATAGCTTGACTCAGCTGGTTCACCACAAAGCATAAGTTGGATCGTGTGTTCACTAGATACATAAGTGAACCCACCAGCTGCCGATAAATAGTAGCAACTACTACCTCACCTAAAGTAGCATCCTCCTTCCTCCAGTTCCCAGCTAGAGGAGTCTACATGGGCTTGCACTTCTCCATGTGAAAGCACTTGAGTATCTCATTGGCATACTTGCCTTGAGACACAAATACTTCCCCATCTTTCTGCCACACCTCCATGCCTATAAAGTAGTGCATAAGGCCCATGTCCTTCATCTCGAACTCTCTTACAGGGTCCTCCTTGCAAGACTGTATCAGTTGATCATCACCTGTCAAAATCAGATCATCGACATAAAGAACAATGATCAATGGTTTACCTTCTACCATGATGTGGTAAAGGTTCGCATCTGCTTCGCTCTTAGTGAAGCCCAACCTAGTGAAATAGCTGTCGATCCTAGTGTACCAAGCACGGGGTGGACAATTCATAGCATAATGGCCAACTTAATGATAATGAAAGCATAAAACTTTCGATTTGTCAATATTCTTCCCATCATGGGAAGAACCGGATTTGGAATGGGACACCTTCCCTTTCCCTTTCCTCACCTTACTCGCTAAGGCTAGATTTTCCGCATCATCTTGCTTCGATGAGGATCCATCTCTGGTGCTTCTTCTTATTTCCTCCTGCATTAGATCCAACCAAAGTCGTTCCCGATCTAGCAATTTTTCTCTTCCATTAACTGAGCCTTGGTAGTTATGCCAGCTCTTAGGAAGACTGAGGAGTGTAAGACTCACCATGTCATCATCAATAGTTGTGATCCCTACACTTCCAAGCTCATCCCTATAGGTGGTGAGCTTGTTCAGATATGTAGAGATCATGTCGCCCTTTTCACACTTGATCTTACGAAGCTTGTCTTTCAGCATGAGCTTCCTTTGATCGTTGTTGTTCTAATATAAATCTTTCAATGTTTTCCACATCGAAAATGGAGTCTCCTTCCCATGGAGGCTCGAGACAATGTGGTCTCGAACTCCCTCCAGGAGGATTCTCCTTGCTCTAGCCACACATTTTTTCCATTTCACTAGTTGAGTAGCATCATTTGGCTTGGGGACTTCTTGATCAATGAAGTCCTTTAGACCGTTATACTCTAATACTACTTCCATGTGATCCTTCCGGGCTATATAATTCGAGCTTCTGTCAAGGGCATACTTGATTCTTAAATCACTGAACACCATTGGTGAAATTGAGATGTGATAAGAACTTAATTTCTATATTTAGGAACCACAAACTTCAAACTTGTTTCTTTGTTGCTTAAGAATCAAAGCATGATATTGAGATCCAAAAACTCTGAAATGTTGAATAGCAGGAAGACGATTATACCACAATTCATATGGATTTTTATTGTTGATGACAGAAGAAGGACATTGATTTCTGATATAAGATTCACAAAGTACCACTTCTCCCCAAAGCATCAACTTTACATTCTTAAATAACATCATTGATCTAACCATATTAAGCAATGTTCTATTCATTCGTTCTACAACAAAATTTTGTTGTGGATTATAAGGAATTTTTATTTGGTGTTTGATGCCATTCTCTTGTAAATAATTTTCAAAATCGTGTGAAGTATACTCACCACCATTATCAGTTCTTAAAGTGTCTATATTAAGTTGAGTTCCATGTAATAAAGAGATGGATTTTTTTAAACACATCAAAAACTTGTGATTTTTCTTTCAAGAGATAAACCCAACACATTCTCAAATAATCATCAATAAATGTTAGCATATATTTATTACCATTAGTAGTTACAACGAGCATAGGTCCACATAAATCTGAATTTATGAGATGTAATTTTCTTGAAGCTCTAGAAGTAGATTTTTGAAAATATTATTTACAACGCTTCCCTAGAATACAAGCATTAAATAGTGCAAGATTTCTTGGAATTGTTGGAAGCCCTTTAATTCCCTACTATCTCATAATTCTTATATTGTCATAATTTATATGACCAAAATGAGCATGTCATAATAAACCGGAAGACAATGCATCATTTTGCTTAATCAAATGAGTAGCATTGAATGCAATTGATGGCATACCTTTCAATTTTAAGATTTTGTCTTCTTCCACACCAGTCATAACAGTTTCATTATCATATGCTCTTCGAATCTCTATTATACCATCAAATATATGTATTGAATGGCCCTGTTGTCTAATCTGTATAAGAGATAATAAATTCCTTTGAAATTTTGGAATAAAAAAGAACATCATGTAGAATATAATTTGCAAGACCTGGCATCTTTAATCGAGTAGATCCAATCCCTAAAGGTTTAATTTGAGATTTATCAACAAAATAAACTACTCCATCAATGTGATCACTAAAATTTCCAAACAAATCTCTCCTAAAGATCATATGGCGAGTGGCACCTGTATCTAAGATCCAACTGTCATGCCATGAAGAAAATGAAGTACTAAAGACATCAACCATATTGATATTACAATTTGCAACAACATAATGTGCATTCTTATATTTTTTCCTTTATCTGGAGGTGGTTGGTCTTTATTTTCATTCATTTGTTCTCTCCTTTCACTGAATTTCTCCCAAGGAATTCTACAATTAGCAATTTACCACATAAAACATTTGATAGTTGGTTTATCATTAAAATTCCTTTTTTATTTATCATTTTTTTGTCTATCTCCCTCATTAACCGCCGCCGCCCCCCCCCCCGCCCCCCCCCCCACCCACCCCACCACCTCCTATAATTTCTCCTACCATGATCTTTGTCACTCTTATTATTTCTAGAAAACTCTTCATGAGACTATTGTTTTTTTTGTTCTAGACACAAAGTCTCAACATTGAGATTGGGAAGAGCCTCTTTCTTTCCAAAGGCCTTCTCCCTTTCAAAAATTTTACCCACTCATTTATCAAAGTCTAATTCTTTTAATTGTCCACTATCTTGGAGAGATTCCAAGTAGTGTGAATAACCAGGGTAGAGAGCTTTTATAAAGACAGTAAGTTGTAAACCAACCTTATTACTAGTAGATTCAATTTCATGATTGATAGCTTTAATTTCATAAGCCAGTTTCAAAGGATCATCGTCTTTCATCTTCATATTAAACAACTTCAATAATAATTGAATTAATTTCCAATTTTGAATGTGAATAATAAATTTCTTTTAATTTTGTTATTTCTTCATATGATGTTTTGCTTTGAATAATATATCTTCTTACCTCTTCTATCACTGAAGTAAGGATTAAAGCATAGGCCTTTTTATCCTTAATTTGCCAAATTGCTAGTTGTTTTTCCTCTTCAGGCTGCTCTAGTTCATTATCTCCTTTTCCTTCACAAATTCCTTCCCACGGGTCATTAAAAAATATGTATTTTTAGCTTTCCTGAACCATTCCTCGTAGTTTTCCTTTCCACTGAGGACAACACCAAATAATGATACCAGTGGAATCATGTTTGAAAATAAAATAACAGTCAAAAATTCAATTTTCTCCATATAGAATTAAATAAAATTTCAAGTTCTTTGTTTTTTGTGTTCACAAGAAGCAAAAAGGGAATTTCGTTGTCTTTGAACTCTAGATATTACGAGTGACAATGTCTTATTATTTGCATGAGGCTACTACTAATGGTTTCTTCCCTTGCTCACATTCTAACACCACACACAAACTTTTCAACTCCTAGAAATAAATTTACAGTGTGATTTTTACTCACTACACTCATCAAACAAACAAGCCCACAAGTGTCGTCATTGTAAACACTGAGACTAGAGAAAATTTCAAAGACTATTCTCCCTCGGCTAGAATTGGAGTGGAACGTTGTAGAGACTATTCATCCTCAGCTTAACGCTGCACATTAGTTTGACTCAATTGATAAAGCATAATCAATGGTTTTTGGACATGCCCACAGTCTTGCATTGTCACGCGACGTCATCTAAACTTCCACTAACATTATGATTCACTTGCTAGGCAAGGTGATAATCCAATTTATTTTTGAGTTCTCGTTGCTTATAGTGCAATTTTCTCTTGTGCTTGTCGTCACCAGAATGCTAGCTTTTCTAGTGAAGCCCTTGAGGCAGCCGCGCATCATAGCATAAAGTATTGGTGGGATTCTTCTTGGACTATCGGTTCTAGGGCGAAGTGAAGCTTACTTGATTAATAGAATGTTCCCCAGAAGAAACATTCTTTGCATGTTCCCCAAAATCAGCATTTTTTGTCACCAATGATGGAATTGTACCTCAACTGAAATAAGAGATTGATGCCATCAATAAGATTTCTCCACTGCGTAATGCATGAACAACATAGAGTTCAAACCAGACACCTTGCAACCCTTCAAAAAAATGGATCACCACTTCGGTGCTATGATACCACTGTTGAATAGGGGTGGAAAAACCCCATGAATAAACTGATGAATTTTGCATGATATTATTGATAAAAAATGAAGTATTTGTAGAAAGACTTTTGTCGACGCGTTTCGAACCAACTAGTGTGGTTCATCGTCAGGACGAGTTGAAGACAGATCTGGCGTAGCATGTTAAATAGCAGAGCAAAGACTCCAACAGCTACAAAACGGCTATATTTGACCCTGGGACCAAGGTAAAATTTATATTAATAAATTTAATATTCTTATTATTTTTATAATATTAATATAATGTGATTTCTAGAAATAAGTAAAATTAGGTAAATTGAATGGAATCCCAAGTAATTTATTTAATTAAATATCATTATGTTATTAATATAGTAATACTAATGGTTACTTGAATTCCATTCATGTTCCTAAAAATAGGGTATTTAATTAGATAAATTGTATTATATTAATAAATTTAATATTCTTATTATTTTTATAGAAATAAGTGAAATTAGGTAAGTTGAATGGAATCCCAAGTAATTTATTTAATTAAATATCTTTATGTTATTAATCTACTAATACTAATGGTTACTTTGAATTCCATTCATTTTCCTAAAAATAGGATGTTAGGTAAAAATACGAATAAATAAATAAGTAAAAATTATAATGGTCATAAGTTATTAAATTAATAACTAATTATATGTATGAATGTTTATTCAAGATAATTAAAATTTTATATTCCTTATCGTAGATGTAATATCCTATAAGATTATTAGGTTTACAATTAATGATATCCTTCTTACAAGGTTAGATTGAAACGTAAGAGTGAATGTATATTAAATGATTTAATTAATTTCATGAGATTATATATAAATATATAAAAGTTGTGATAGGAATATATTTGGAAAAGATAAAAAACACTGAAAATAAAAGATTGATGATTGGTTTGAGAATAATACATAATTCTCAAACAACAAAAAAAAGAGTTGCCAGACTGCAATAACATTTAAGAAGAAGGTCAGGAGATATCAATCTCTTTACGTTGTGGCCAGTAAAATGCGAAGCCACACTCAACGATGCAAAGGTAAGGAAAGCCCACATTATACAAGTCATATTACAGGATGCAAAGGCTAAGAATACCCATATTCTTTTGTCAAAACTAGAGGGATACCCATATTCTTTTTGCAAAAACCAAGAGTTTTCCTCAAAACCAGAGGAATAGAATATGTAATCGAGCATGTTGTGTTGTGTCGGGTGTCGGACGGCTAGACTGCCAAATATGCGAGTTGGCAAAATGCTGATTACCGCCAAATATGCGAGTTGGCACAGGCGAATGTGCTGATTACCACTAGTGTAGGCGACTTAACTGCCCTGATATGCGAATTATCAGGAACGAAAATGTGATTATCCGTGAATACGCGAGTTTACACTGAATATGCGACGAGTTGCCATATGCGAATATGCGGAATACCACTGCTGGGAATGCGAATTAGCTGCCACGACATGCGAGTGATATTCCGGGATCCGACGGACATGGGCACGGTCAAAAATTGACTGCGCCCATATCCGTCAGATCGCGGAATATTCCAGGAATCTGCAGTACACTTAAGCTTACCCATGCGAGTTATCATCAACCAATATGCGATTATCCACGAATATGCGAGATTCCAATGATACGCTATTATCAGCAACAGATATGCGTCTTAATATTGGATACGCTGATTATCACAGCGGGCCATTACGCTGATATGCGCAGTGTCTGTTCTTTATGCGAGTGCTTTCAGATAGATAAGTGAGTAACCACTCCCAATATGCGGTAATCTCCCCTGTTATTTGAGCAATCACCCTGGTTATGCGAGCTATGATCGAGAATACGCGAATTATCAACGATGGATATCCGACCTATCATAGAAAACGCGACATATCACCTGATACGCAAGTTATCGGTACATAAGCGAATTATCACCACAAGATATGCTTATCAGTTTTCTCTGATATGATTTTCTTTTTATGTTTACCACATGCATCGCAGCCGACGAGCGAAATTTTGAACATTGCCAGCGAAGCAAATGGCGACGTAGTTCCTTAGATTCAGTACCAGCATTAGCTACAACCAAATGTACAACTTTGATACATAACAAATTTTGTAATTGTTTTAATACAGTGGCTGTGGTGAATCTATAGAAGATACGTTCGGACGGTATTGTTTTATATTTCTTCACCTCATTCTCTATTCACACCCATTTGAATATGCAGTGGAGTGAACCGAAATCTCTGATAATATTTTGAGTCAATGACAACTTCTTGAAGACCTCTCGTCTCAGACATTATTTAAGAGATCGGATTCTCTGAATTTAAAACTTTTCTCAGCAGACTCCGAATTGGTTCTTCCCTTTATTCAATTTTTTCCAAACCCAAATTTTGTTAACGCCAAAGAATCGAAAAAAGACTTTCGATATCCCTTGAACATCGAGGGTATGTGCGGAGATTAGGGAAATCCACTTCGGATAACGCAAAACCTGGTAGAGTTAATAATATTTCTTTAAAATTATGTTAAAAATGTTTTAGGAATATATATAGCCGTAGTTTACAAATTATGTTTTTTCTCTTTCAATCATATTTTGAAAAAATTTTGGCAGGGATTTTTGTAAATCTAAGTAAAAGTTTTTAGTTTTAGGTGTTTTAGACGTTTTTGATGGTGCTGAATCCATTTCCATTATCAAAAACATGATTCTAACACTGCATCTATATATAGATGGTGTGGCAACAATGTCCGTGGTGGTTTGCAACGTGCTTCCACACATTCGGTTAGCACATTCGGTTCCATATCCTCATGTGTCACGCCCCCAAGCCTACGGTGGTCTTCCAACCGTGCCGGCGAGGTGCAGCACCACCCCACACTTTCTTTTTAACAATACTTATGTGTGCGGACTACGCCTAAGTCACAACCGATACTTAGCTTGTGTTTCGCAACCAAGTAAAACATTTATTTATCCTTTATACTTATGAAGCCCATACTCATTCATTAACCATCGCAATTATAAAACAAGAACAACAATTGCAACAAGTATAAAGGGGAGGGGCAACTCCCCGTAACATGAGTCTTCCCAACCGTTTATTAAGAATATCAGTTTTTACAATACAAGTGTGCTTGGCAAACTCCAAGCCAACACTTAGCCAATTTTACAATATGAGGCATAGAACTGCCTTTACATCATTTGTGCACTCTTGCACGGTAGAAAGAAGTTCACCTGAACCACCTGCAACGCTACCTCAAGCTCGGCACAAATCTGCACATTCATCATCTACCCATGGCACACCTGCCAACACTTCGCATTTCCAAATGCTACCTCCAACGTACGGCTTAAGCCCAAGAGAAGCGCATGAGATATGCGCACTTCTCTTGCCTTTTCTGCGCACTATAAGTTTGCACCACTTATGCGAAATGAGTGAGAGAATGTGTTAGTTGAAATGAGCCTCAACGTCCACACTTATATGCGCTTCCTTCATGGGCGATGTGTGGGTGGCAGCCCTTCGGCCGACCCCCAAAACCAACATAACCGCACCCCAAAACGCATCTCTAGTATGTCAGTCTCGCCTTAACGTAAGCCCCTTCAACCTGTCGTATAAACTCCCAATGCTCGGCCACTTCTCCAAGTTGCTCGCTCACTGTCATGGTTTCGTCGCAAGTCGCTCAACGCGCGCCCGCCCGCGCTCCTGCACACCCGCCCGGCGTGAGCGCGCCCGGGCGCCCAGCGCCCGCCCGTCGCAAACCCATGAGGCGTTACATCCTCCTCCACCTGAAGTCGTTGTCATCCTCGACAACATCCCAACTCCAAGCAACAATCTCCATGATTTCAACTCCCCTCACATATGGAAAACATCCTGCAACATATGTAGGTCTCCATCTCCACCATGTCTCATCTAAGTGACCAGCTGCCACCAAGATAGTCCATACTAATGTATGTCAATGATGTCCATGACCATCGACCACCTACCACAACATCTCCATGCTGCTCTCCACCATGGAAGGCTGATCCTTCCAACATCAAGCTACATGTCCACTGCAACAAAGTGTCCACTCCATCATGTGCATCATCTCCATCATGTGCAAACTGCCCATGATAAGTCAACAAGTGTTAACACATCTCAATCATGTGCTAACATCTTATCTCAACAATCGGAAGTCCTCTCAATCCATAACAATCAACCATCATGTCACAATCTCTACACGCTGCTCCACCGTGGAATGTTGGCCCCTCCATCTCAAGCTACATGCTCACTGCAACATGTAGTGTCGACCTCATCATGTATCGTTCCCATGTGAACCCGCTGCCATGATACTCCAACACAATGCCAACATATCTCTATACACTATGCATCCCCATGTCTGAAATAGTTGGGTAGCTAATCCAACCATCCACTCAAACCATGAGAGTGAACATCCTCATGCCACCATCAGTTGTTCCTCAAAGCATCCCTGTCACATCCTGAACTCGATCAAGAATCCTCATCCCATGCTCAGGTCCATGAAGTAGTCCTCATCCCATCTGCAACATGTCCATGATGTTTGGTACCAATGTGCTATATGAAATTAGTCACATATTTCCCAACATCATCCATAAGTGTGCCTCCTCCATATGAAGAGACCATCTCATCAACTCCAACTCTCGGTTTGCCACATCCATGCCCATGAAGCTACCTCCATCACATTTGCAATGTGCCATCCCTCAAGTCTCCAAGTGCTCTAAGAGAACACCTCTCTCCATCAAGTCAAGTGTCTCAAGAGAACACCTTCCTCATGTCTCCATGTGCTGCCCATGATCAAAGATCAATAAGCTCCCATGTGTAAAAATAGTTGAGTCTCGACTCAATCCATACCCAAGTGTAACCACCAAGGCATCATCGTCGTAACTCCATCACCTCAAAGTGCCTCATACCGATCATCCACATTAAGTCACTCTTTCAAGCCATGCCCATACATGGAATTTGAAAGTGTGCATCCCATACTGCACCTAAGCCTCCGGCCTCAGCTCCTCAATGCATCGGATCCTCTAAGTCCACCATATATGAAGTCCCCTAGAAGTCACAACAATCTCATGTCATCATGAGCTCCATAAGTCATCCTCAACCAACATCTTAGCAAGCATACAAGTCTCCACCCAAAGGTCTCTGCAATATGCCTCAGCTCTCCATGTAGTAAGAATGCTCCATAGTCTGCTCACAACTCCATCCAAGTCCATGGCTTTGTTGCACAAGAGTGTATAACCTCTCCATAGGCTCATAAGTATAAGTCTCCATGTCACACTAGCAAATCCATCTGCTCAACATCCATGCCTTGATACACCTCATCGGATGCCCATAAGTGACATCTCCACAAGTGCACCCACAATATGTCCCTGCATAAGACTGCCATGCTCCATGTCTCCAACCTGATGTCCATGACTAAGTTGTCCATGTAGTCCTCCCAAGTAGGCTCATCACAACCATCGGTCATCCCTATCCAAGATGCAATCTTCGGTTTAGTGAACTCGGTCACCCAACCATATCATCATACCATGAGTTTCCTTCATCATAGCTCCTCCACCTAAGTGTCACCAAGACTATGAGAAGTCCACCCAAAACATCATCATCACATGAGTCTCTCCATCATAGCTCCTCCACCAAAGTGTCCATCAAGACTATCTCTTGGTCTCGGCCATGAGAAGTCCACCCAAGTGTGTGCCCTTCAATCTGCCCATGAGTCATGCCGGGCACTTAGCCATATGGCTAAAGCACAACTCACTTCTCCACAACGATCATCAAGTTCCACCCTTGTCACGGGCCTTTGTACCTTCTATCACAAGGTCACAAACAACCCCAACAAGTCCTTGCTTCTCCATACAAGGTCTCATCATGAACATCCATGGTAAGATGCTCCCTAGCATCGGCAAATTGACTTTGCCCTTCCCTGCACACGGTCCATCTACCAAATGCTCAAGTAAAACACATGTATTACTAGTACTTACATCATCATGAGGTTCCTCCAGGAGAATACGCTCATCTATATATGTCTGCAAACTGCGCGATCCTGGTCCAACTTGATCAAGCTCAAGTTCATCCTCCATCACGGTCATGTCTGCAACATCTTCGGTCATCAAGACTTCCTCTTCCTTGGAAGCACAATCTGCAACCTTAACTTGCTCCATTGTCCAGCCAAGTTGAAGAAGCACATCTTCAACATTCTTCTCCAAGACTGCAAGCTTCTCTCGAATCCGGGGATTCTCCTTTCTCAACCACTTCAACCTGTATAAGGTAAGCAAGAGCTTCCCTTCACCTTCTTCCAAACTTTCCATGCCTTGTACTTCACTGTCACAAGCAACCCTGCTCAACCCAGCCTTGCAAGACTCCTCCAAGTCTTTAGACTGGCTCTGATACCAACTGTCACGCCCCCAAGCCTACGGTGGTCTTCCAACCATGCCGGCGAGGTGCGGCACCACCCCACACTTTCTTTTTAATAATACTTATGTGTGCGGACTACGCCTAATTCACAACCGATACTTAGTCTGTTTTTCGCAACCAAGTAAAACATGTATTTATCCTTTATACTTAATGAAGCCCATACTCATTCATTAACCATCGCAATTATAAAACAAGAACAACAATTGCAACAAGTATAAAGTGGAGGGGCAACTCCCCGTAACTTGAGTCTGCCCAACCGTTTATTAAGAATATCAGTTTTTACAATACAAGTGTGCTTTGCAAACTCCAAGCCAACACTTAGCCAATTTTACAATATGAGGCATAGAACTGCCTTTACATCATTTGTGCACTCTTGCAGGTAGAAAGAAGTTCACCTGAACCACTTGCAACACTACCTCAAGCCCGGCACAAATCTGCACATTCATCATCTACCCATGGCAGACCTGCCAACACTTCGCATTTCCAAATGCTACCTCCAACGTACGGCTTAAGCCCAAGAGAAGTGCATGAGATATGCGCACTTCTCTTGCCTTTTCTGCGCACTATAAGTCTGCACCACTTATGCGAAATGAGTGAGAGAATGCGTTAGTTGAAATGAGCCTCAACGTCCACACTTATATGCGCTTCCTTCATGGGCAATGTGTGGGTGGCAGCCCTTCGACCGACCCCCAAAACCAGCATAACTGCACCCGAAAACGCATCTCTAGTATGTCGGTCTCGCCTTAACGTAAGCCCCTTCAACCTGTCGTATAAACTCCCAACGCTCGACCACTTCTCCAAGTTGCTCGCTCGCTGTCATGGTTTCGTCGCAAGTCGCTCAACGCGCGCCCGCCCGTCGCAAACCCATGAGGCGTTACATCATGGCTCTGAAGAGAGCCAATAAGCTGGAGAATTTTAATGTTTTTCAACAATGCAAATGGTTGCATATGTCCTCACCGTTAGCACCAGCTATGACCGATGTCAAATTGTTTGCAAAAGTCTGATACTATAATTAACACTTAATAATGATACGTATTATGTTCTCTCAACCCTTTCACTAGTTGATTCCTATAAGATGCAGAGCCTTTAGCAACTAAGTTAGTCACAAACTACGGAAGGTATGAAGTTGGGGTATGGAGATTAGTGGTTTGAAAAAAGAAGGCAAATCCAATTTGCTTAATGCTCAACAAATACACATGTTAGGTGTCATGTTTCAAGGTGACTTTGCTACAATCAGAACTCATGCTAGCTATATATAAGCAAGTAATCAAGTCATCGTGAGCAACTTGTCAAAGAGGCCATCAAAATCCATCCTATTTGGAAGAAATAGTGGGTGTGTTGCAGTATGGACCCTATACAGAAGTCACTAAATTTACAACAACACCTGACCTAGTTTTCAAGAGAAGACTTATAATATATTATTGCTGACACAAATTCTTTCATTAATTCTTTCATTAACTCATAGCCACTTTAGTGTGTTGGTTGAAAAGGATAGTGGAAATTGAAAAAATTATGGACAAGAATCCCAACACAAAATGGAAAGAAACTGAATTGCAAAAGAAGAAATTTGTAAATTTTAAGAATTCATTGTGAAGAACCATAACTTAAGTAGAACCATCAGATCTCAAAACATAAAATTTCTAATTATTGTTTCTTGCTTGTTTTAAGTTGATTGTTATTTATCCATCTCGAGTGAATGCTACATTTTTTCTCCATGCTTTAATGCTTGTAAGAAGTGATTGTCTGCAGTTGTTGTTCTTCTTTGAAAATTAGCGTTTATATTTGATTATTTAAAATTAGAAAAGGAAAAGATGATACCTCAATTGCAATAGTCAGGAAAATAAGAAGAGATATGGACACCGCACTTCTGAAAATTATAGGATATGCGTAAGCAAATCAGTTTCCAAGGCATATATAATAGAATCTCAAATATTTGGCATGCTTTATAAATGATAGAAATGTTGTGTATTTGACAAATTCACCTTGATTTTGATCCCACCATAGACACTAGCTCTTTCAATATCTGGAAATCTGTTTCCCGTGATAACTGTATTGGAGAAAAAAATATTTACAAAGCATATAATATAAAATTTGAAATATGTAGCATGCCTTATCAATTATAGGAATGCAGTGTATATGATAAGTTCTCCTTGATTCTGATCCAACCATACACTAGCTTTATCAATAACTGGAAGTCCGTTTCCTGTGGCGTTGGGGCTAAAATTGTTGACATAGGGTAAAGGGAAATTTTGATCCGCACTTGCAGGATTGGAGACACGGATGAGAATCCAAAGAATAATTAATATTGTGTAGAATAAATATATATGGTTAAAAGAGAACCTAGTTGCTATCATCTCAATGATGGATATTGCTAAATGTCTTCTTCAAGAACTCTGCCCCATTAGAAAAACCATGGACTGAAATTGCTTGGGTTCTGTTCAAATCACCCATTCTTTATCGCATTTCCTACAAATTTTGAAGCATTGCTAAACTGGAAAATGGCATTGGATAATTGAACAAAGAAAAATTAGCAGTGAGATATGTCATTTAGATAATATATTACCATACATCCTGGCCCAAAGGTTTATGTACTGACCTTAAAATACCGGAAGAAAGGAGTTTTCACAACTTCTTGAAGTGAGGGGTGTAACACCTCATTGTTAAGAGTGTCCACATTTGTTCCATTGCACTGGATTCAGGGGATTCAATGACGTGCAAATTAGTGGGTTTGTGTGGGGTTTAATGTTTATTAGGAGGGTAGAAGGTGGGAGTTATTGGTTAGATCTACGCTGTTTCGAATAACATATATGGGTTGGCACTATGAGTTTCATTGTATATTGATTTATGTACAGATTTAAGAGTAAATGAGTTTTATTGTATATCTGATCTAAACACAGATGTAAGAGTGAGTTTCACCTTATATCTCATCTGAGCACAAATTAAGAGAAAATCTAAGAATTGATCTAATGATGCATAGTTCTAAGAGTTGATAATGATGAGATTTACATGTGTTTCAAAATTTGTAATCACAATACATTTGTTTGGCATAATTTTAGTTTCAGTTTGCAAATATATTTCTTCTACATAGTTTTTCTTTCCCAAAAGAAAAAAATGACGACTTTCATTAATGAAAACAAAAGAAGTTACATATAACTCGTTGGGAAGAAGATCCTATTCTTGCCAAAACCAAAAATAAACAAAAGCTACACACTTAGCCAACATATGTAATTAAGAAACTCACTATTCTACAAGCCAATGAAAATTTAACCACATCCATCACTAAGAAAGAAGCAAAAGAGCCCAAACTAATATATCAAAGAAAGATCGTGGACACCACATACAAGTAGAGAGCACCTCATAACTTACCTTCCATGGTGATGTTATACCATTCTTTTCCTCAATTTTCTTCTCGGCCTCTAATGTTAGGAGAAATAATGCATTTCCCATTATACAACTACTTCTTCTCATACTTTACTACTCCTTCTCATACTTGACTGCTCTTTCAAAGACATCATCAATCTTTGCATCTCTTTGTTGAGAGTAAACATCATCAATCTTTGCATCTCTTTGTTGAGAGTAAGACCGAGGTAGCTCTACTCCCTTTTCCTTAGCTACTTCTATTTATATCATTAGGGTTTTGTTCTTATGCATATTTTTACTTTTTTTATTTCTCATATATTATTTATATAATACCATGATGAAGAATCTAGGGAAAATAAGTGTAGTGTGATTCTTCGTTACTTGATACCAATTTGTGTAGTCTTTTTACTTTTTCTTGTTAGCTTAATCTTCTTCTTATTATTAATGCATGTGTGTGTACTTCATCAAACTGCTACCAAAACATAAGAACAAGAACACAAGATGTTGGCTCTCTGCCAAGGCCAAAACCCCTCTTCTCTTGAGAGGAAAACCCTTTAGTAAGTTTCTCTTATTGAAGCTTCTTATTGGTCAATGTCAAACCCTAGACCCCTGACTTGAATATCCTCCAAGCACAAGTCAAGTCCTTCTAACACTTTGTTTCTTCGGCACTTCCTCCTTCCGGCACTTTGACCTCCTTCTTTTAGCACTTTGTTCTTCTCTCAATTGTTGAAAGACCTTGTTTCACTTGCCCTAGAAGAGACACCTTTTGAGAAGTTCCTTTTCTTGTGATGATCCCTTTCTTCTACTTGACCAAATGAGCTCTTTCTCGAAGGTGTAGGTGCAGACTTGATATGACTGTCCTGCAACCCTAGATTTTCACACGTGTGGTGATTTCCTTGATATAGTAAGCTCTTTTCTTCCTTCGCTTGAGTGTCCTTCTCCTTCGCTTGATTGGGAGACCTTATAGGTCTAGTTTCCTAGCCCAATTAGAGAGATATGCCAACTATGTGTTTCTATTGTTATGACCGCAAGTAACCTTCCCTATCCTTGCATGTGTGACTGTAGATTGCCCTAGAAACAGTCCTTTAAGATTCAGTGTTCTTCCTTCCTTCAATGATGCACTAGAGGCTCCCTTTATCGTCTCTTTTTCACCCTTTACTTGCTCATTTTCTACGCTGATTTCAAAGGTTTGACTTAGGTGCATCCTGTAATGTGATGCCATAAGAAGTTTGTACAAAATTAAACATTGAACCGAGGAAAATTGTCACATGGATTGTACAATTTGATTAATCGAATGTTAAATTCTTATGAGAATTAAAGGATGTGTTAATTAGGCATTCCTCCAATCCAAATTCCATCACGTCATAGATATTCTACTTGTTGAGACACCTAAGTCCTACAGTTTGTTGTTACTCAGTAGGTATTGATTTGAAAAATTAAATGGATATTTTTCATGGATTAGGTACACTTGTGGCTATCATATAAGGTTCATCCTAATAAAATGGTTTGTTGTTACTCAGTAGGTATTGATTTGAAAAAATAAATGGATATTTTTCATGGACTAGTCACACTTGTGACTATCATATAAGGTTCATCCTAATAAAATATAAGTAGAATGAAAAATAAATATGAAACACATGATTATAAATTTAAATGACACTAATAAACCTATTATCTTCTCGAATTCTACAATTGGTAGCTTTTGTTTGGATTATTTTTTGGTAATTTTAATCCTAGGTCACTCCTTTCAGAAATGTGTGTGAACAATCTAAGGTCCTTCATACAACTCAAAGTACTTTAAATGAATGTATAAATTTGGGTAATGATTGTATAGATTTAGTTTCTTAAATTGTAAATTTAAATGTAACTAAAGATTTGTGTTTAGTGATTTTTGATGTCTTCGAGACCAGCAAGGATACATGCATTAGATGCATTCTGAACGATCTTAATAAAGCAAACACTTGATAACTTGTAAATTAAAGTTTGAATTAAAAATTAACTTGAAAATAAGTCAACTTAAGTCTTCAGTTATTTGGAAATAATAATTAAACAAATAAAAATTTTAATTCATTGCATTTCAAAGTCACTTGAAAAATTACCCAAATAAAATATAAAATCTAATTTTTTATACATTTAACGTAATTTCCCTACCCTAGAATAACATTTAAAAAATAAATAGAAAAATAAACATTTTATAAATTACCATATTTATTTAACTTTTATGCTTATCTAACAACAACATGATGATGGAAAAAAACTTATATTAACACACTTAAACAAACAAAGCACAAAAATCCTTTCCATTACTAGAATGATGCTCTACAAGGTTAATTATCCTGTTTCTTTGTATAAGAAAATATATGGTTTAATTTTTATTATTCTTTATGAATAAAATATGAAAATAGTGAAATAAAAATATTGCTTAATGTGCATTTTAAGTCTTAATTCGAACTATTAAATTATCATATTTCTCTTTATACGAAAAGATATGGTTTAACATTAAGATGCCCACATTTTATGCTCAAGTACAGTAGATTTCCATTACCTTATCAATTTAATTAGTTCGAGAGTCGGTATTCTAACACTTTCATGAAACTTGTAATATTATATTCACAGCCTTCGGATTTAGTTTTGAGCAAAGCAAATCATCGTTATGTTATTTGTTCACCGCCTTGACATTAAGAATTCGTGACAATCCCGCTCTTCAAGAATTTAGTACAAAATTCCAATAAGCTCATCATGGAAAGCAGAACTGTCAAACTTTTATATAGAACAGCATTTGTAATGGTACACTGGTTCAACGAAACCAAGGAAGAACATTTCCAAGAAAATAATCAACAGGGAGGCAGGTCCTGAGGGGGAGGCCCAAGAGATTGACGGAGACCACCGTCTTTTTCTACCAGAAACGCCATAGCCAGTCCCCAGGACGTGTGCACTTCCAAATGACAGTGCATGAACCACACACCTGCATACCAACCATATTTCAGATTAAGTAGAGATAGAATAAAATTATGGTAGTCATTTTTGGGAATTAAATTATTTCAAATAGCTTCACGCAATAGTGGTAATAGCTAGTGTCTGACTGGTGGCCAAATAATTTTCCCACCCTCGGAAAAAAATAAAACGACCCGCTACGAAGTTTAAAAAACAAAAACAAATTACCTGGATTATCGGCTTTGAATCTCAAAGCTGCCCAACCGCCTTTAGGTACACCGACTGTATTATGAATAGGCGGATCGACGAGATTGAACGAAGAAGGATCTGTAGTGGGTTTATAGTTTCCAAATCCTCTACCGACTACGAAGAAATTGTAGCCATGGATGTGAATGGGATGATTTTCGAATCCCATAATGCCCGTATCTTGCAAAATCAGCTCCACATTTGCGTTGTAAGGAATGCAATTAACCCTGGTGCTGAACTGTGGGTTCATGTTGATGGACAGATTGTTGGCCGTGTAGTTGAACTGCAAAGGTGGCCTGCTGGGAAAATCTCGGCTGAAAACTCCGCTATTGTTGTTGTAGGCGGCCTGGAGCAGTGCGGTTTGGGGAAGAATAAAAGACTGGTTGTTTACAGATGCAGAAAATCTGCCCCCATAGTAGCCTTTACAAGAGTCACCCGGTGGACAATCTTGGAGATTGAGTCCCACGGTGAAGAACAGCCGGGTGTCGATTTTCTTGGGGACTATGGAGGGATATTGGGCAGAATTCAGACTTCTGAGAGTGGCTGAGAAATTTGTGGCGCTGTCCGTGTCTCTCATGTCGGGGAGATTTGGCATGATTTGGAGATTTTCCGAACTGGACCTTGATGATCCTGCGTACTGTAATATTGCTGTGGTTGTAGTGTTGTCGAATGGAACGTCGGATGTAACGTATGGCCGGGCTGCCATTATATATTTTCCATTGGGCTGATCTGCTGCCATGATCACAGACATTGTCTGGCCTGGAGCTAAGAGAATGTAATTAGTTGTGTATGGCTTTGTGTAGGTCGCGTCGATCTCCACAACTGTCATGGTGTGATTTGCTATGGCGAAAAACAGCTGATCATTCAAAGCCGCATTTACTACCCGGAGTAAATACGTCTTCCCGTGATGAACGTGTTGCACAAATGTATCTGCAAGTTAACCGATTCAAAAGACAATTATATACAAAAATATAAGAATTTGGCAGATGAGAGGAGGGCGAAGATATTTTAATTAAGGGTAGTATTAGTCCATATGAAATGGCTTTCTTTGCGTCTAATTGAACGGAAATGGTTTTTTTAAGGTTTGACTTACTGCCATTTGAACCATAATATTTTATAACACCGTAATTAAACATTGAGCAGCTCCCTTTATTGGTCATTCAAAACTGCTTTAAACATTAAAAAAATCCCAATTTGGCAATTCAGAAATATAATAGTTAGACTGTGTTTTTTGATTATGTCATATTTCTTGCTTTTATTTTAATTTTTATTGAAGAGTGACCTGTGAAATTTTTTAATCTAAATTTTTATTTTATGATTGAATCTTAAAAATGATAATTCTTTATTTTATAACTAAATTTTCAAAACAAATGTAGTGTTAGATATCAACTAATTTTTATTTTTTCAAATTGTATATTTATTTTCAGTATTTTATAATAGTATATAAATTATATATTAAAAATACTGAAAAATAAATATAAAATAAAAATACAGAAATAGTTATATCTAACACTACATTTATTTGAAAATTATATTACAAAATAAAGATTTATCATTTTTAAGATTTAATCTTATAATATATATATATGCATATATTTAAGATAATATCAATAAATTTATTATATCAAATTTATCAAATAACCAAATTACTTTTTTCTAAATAATTATTGTTAGAAAATACATCATTTCAAAAAAGAAAACAATTAAGCATTTCCAGACTATTTAAAATTATTTTTAAACATTTAAAAATTCAATAATTGTCAAAAATTTTCATCTTTATCTAGAGTAGTTTTTATATATCATGCTTTTATTGAAGTTAGAATTATTTTTTTTTTTAATTTACAATTTTTATTTTATCATTTTTAAAAATGACAAGTAATAGAGTAGATATCATTTTTGGGATTCAATTGTGTTAAGAAATTCATTCATCTATGACCATTTCCGATTTCCATGAGAGGTAGTAGTAACTGACTAATTTCTCATGATTTTTTAATCCACTTAACACTCGTTGCATCTCATGATTTTTTAATCCGCTTAGCACTCATAGCATGTGGTGAACACAAGGATAAAGAAATCAAATTGAAACTAGAGAAATGAAACTTATTTTTATTTTTTTAAATTAGAATGCAAGTAACTTGAATTCATAAAACTAAAAAAGATTATTCACCAAACTACTTTAACTT
>APFE031500806.1:1339-21136 GCA_000404065.3 Pinus taeda
GCCTCTTCGAGGGGGAAACCTCCTTTAAATTACATAAATGAATAATTCTTGGATGATTCAAATGATAAAACCTCCTTTCTATATATAGGAGTCTAAGGAGTCACAATATAACCCAGCCGACCTAACAATAATAACATAAGGCCACAAAAATAACAATAGAGGGATTCTATGGGGCACAGTAATAACAATATGGGGACAATAGGGGCACAACAATATTAATAAGGGGTTCAACTACAATAGTAATGGGGTAATCACTAGTATTATAGGTACCCAACATGATCTGACCTCTGGTTTGACCAGTATTGACTACCCTAGTTTAGGGCTGCAGTTGACTTCAGAAATCTGCACTATGACTGAACTTTTGGGGCTGTTCTAGGGCTGTTTCTTTAGGTTGTTTGAGGACAAGTTGACCAGAAATTGACCAAGTATTGTAGATTTCAATTTCAACTAGTTTGACCAAGTTTGACTTTGGTGATCTAGGGTTTGTTGTTGCTAATATAAAATTATAGAATTCAGATTTTGTACTATTTCTCTGCTGAACTATTGAAGATAAAAGAAGATTTTATCAAAGGGTTTCCCCAAATTGGGGCTTATCCTTGGCTAGCTACCACATCTTGTGTCTCTTGTCTTGGCTTGTTTTCGGTCATTTAATGTTCTATCTACACTTTACTTAACGTATGTGTGATTGCTAATCTATGTCTAATAAAAAGAAAAATAAGTAAATTTCTCTAAGCATAGAACATACCATAATTTAACATGGTATCATAGTTGAAGTGAAGACAAATCCCAAGCAAGAGCAAGATCAATCACCAAAGAGAAGGATTGGAAGACAATCTTAAAACATGGGGTCCTCAACACACTTCCATGCTGAAGACAAACTCCATGAGAAGTTTGAATATCATGGAGGGAAGATGTTTCTCGATCTAACATTAGAAGAGCAGGAAGTTTGGACCATGTGAGAGGCGGAATTGTTGAGTCTCCATCAAATGCATCCATTGCTACTAGGAACAAATGGACCAAGGGAAAAGTCAAAGTAAGGAAGATCATCCAAGACTCTATCGACAAATGCTTGGTGGCCTATGTTTCTGAGCTGAGCACCTCCAAGCAAATCTATGATAGACTGGTGAGTTTATTTAAAGTTAATGATGGAAATCAAGTCTTGTTTCTTAGAAATAAGCTGAAGGAAATTAAGAAGGGCAAAGATGAAAGTATGCAAGCATATTTCTTAAGGATCAACGAGATCAAGAATGATCTCCTATCTATTTGGGAAGTAATTCCTGACAGGGAAATGACACTCACAACTCTTGGAGGACTACCATCTGAATGGTATATATTCAAGACTACTCTTCTCAACAATAATTTAGTTCCTATATTTGAGGAATTAATGGCGAGATTCATTCAAGAAGAAATAAAGATGGAAGAGCAAGAAATGCCCATACTTAAATTTCATCCCACTGCCTTTTCTTCTCATGTTAAAAGAAAAAACAATTTCAGGGCTAAATTCAAAGGAAAGGTTGGACCAAAGGGTGGAAGAAAAGGACGATGTTACAATTTCAATAAAATAGGTCACTATGCAAGGGAGTGCCTTGATAAAAGGGACTCGCACTGGGACGATGATCAAAATCCCTCTCAAGGCAATAAAAGGAATGGCATTTCAAATGGGAAAGGCAAAAGAAGTGTCAGAAGTCAAGGAAGAGGACAACCATTCAAGAAGGAAAGCAATTCCAGGTATGAATCTAACACCGTTAACAATAAGCAAGATGAATATTATCTACCAGCAACTCTATCTACCTTTGCTCCCCCAGACTCACTCGGAAATTGGCTTATTGATAGTGGTGCCTCAAGGCACTTCACTGGTTACAAAGAAGCTCTCTATAATCTAATAGAGAAGGAAACCAACCTGGAAATTGTTCTTGGAGATAATTCAAAATATCCCGTGAAAGGCGTAGGAAATGCCGCTCTTCAATTGAATCAAAGTAATACAATCCACCTACAAGATTTATTATATGTACATGATCTCAAAAAGAACCCGGTGTCCATTTTGGCTATGGAAGACAAAGGCTACAAGGTGCCGTTCCGTGATGGCAAGGTACGTTTATGGAAAAAGAATATTAAAGATTCCTTCACTCTTGGGTTTCAAGTTGATTCATTATATCAGGTCGGAGGAAGTCTGCTAGGTGTCATGTCTTGTGACACATCTCTTCAATCCGAACTATGGCATCGGAGGTTTGCTCACCTTCATTATAAAGCTCTACCCGATGTGAGACAAATGGTGACAGGGATGCCCAAATTCCGAGTAGAACAAGAAGGTGTGCGTCTAGGATGTGTCAAAGAAAAGCTCAAAAGGGGACTATTCCCCTAAAGCCAAAGCAAGACCTCCGATATATTGCAGTTGGTTCACTCAGACATATCTGGTATGATGCCTGTGAACTCCTTGGGAGGATATTCATATTACCTCACTTTACAGATGATTATTCTCGTAAGACTTGGATATACTTCTTGAAAAAGAACGATGAAGTTTTCTCCTGGTTTCGACACTTCAAAGCCTTTATCGAGAATCAAACCGAGAAGAAGATCAAGGCCTTAAGGACTAATAATGGGACAGAATATGAATCCAATGAGTTTCATGACTTTTGCAATGAGGCTGGCATTAAGAGGGAGACTACTACACCATATACTCCTAAGGAGAATGGTGTGGCGGAAAGGAAGAACCGTACAATTGTGGAAGTTGTCCGTGCTATGCTCCATGATTAAAGACTTCTGAAGTTTTTATGAGCCAAAGCTGCAAACACCACCATATATGTACAAAACCGATGCCCTCATCAAGAATTAGGTTCCAAGACTCCCGAATAGATGTTCACTAGTAAGAAACCTGGCATATCTCATTTTAGAATTTTTGGAAGCCTTGTATATTTTCATGTGCCGAAGGAGAAAAGGAATAAATTGGGTGCATCTGGAAAGAAAGGAATCTTCATGGGCTATAGAGAAAATACTAAGGGATATATAATCTATGTGGCTGGTCAAATAGAAGTCGAGATTAGCCATGATGTCACTTTTGAGGAAGATATGGCTCTAAGCAAAGTAGACAATCTTCTTACTCTAAGAGGATCTGAAGAAGATGACACCAGGGAACCGGAGGAAAAGGAAGATGAGACGATACCTAATGTGGAAGAACTTATGGATCCTATTGATCTTCATCCGCAAGAGCCTCCTCTTCTAGGAGGAGGCCTTCATGGCTTAGGGGGTCACTTGATGATGCTAAAGGACACATTGCACCCTAAGGAACCTTCCGTGAAAGTAAGAATCCAAATAGGTATTAGGGATACCTGACCATCATGAGCATGATCATCCAAAATGAGCCTTCATCATTCCCAGATGTCATCAAGCATCAAGTATGAAAGGATGCTATGACCGAGGAATATGAGTCCATTATGAAAAATGATGTCTGGATGTGGTCCACAGACCCCCGGACAAAGCCATTGTCACTTCAAAATGGCTTTACAAGATAAATCATGCAGTTGATGGAAGTGTGGAAAAGTATAAGGCTCATTTTGTCGCTCGTGGCTTCTCCTAGAAGGAGGGTATAGACTATGACGAAATATTTTCACCTGCTGCATGATATAGCACCATTCGCTCAATCATAACCCTTGCTACTTCGCAAGGATGGAACCTACATCAGATGGATGTCAAGACTGTGTTCTTACATGGTTCGATCAAAGAGGAGGTCTATGTGGAGAAACCCAAAGGATTTGAGATTTATGATCGAGAATCACATGTGTGCAGGTTGAAGAAGGCCCTGTATGGGCTAAAGCAAGCACCCCAAGCATGGTATAAGAGAATCGATAGCTACTTGATGAAGATGGGATTCACTAAACGTGAAGTCAACCCTAACCTTTACTTTAAGGTTATAGATGACAATCCCCTCATACTGGTGCTTTATGTTGACGACCTCTTTCTAATAGGTGCAGACCCCCTCATTCACAAATGTAAGAGGGATCTAGCTTCTGAGTTTGAGATGAAACTTAGGAGTCATGCACTATTTCCTAGGACTGGAAGTCTGGTAAAAACCAGGGGAGATTTTCCTATCTCAAGGAAAATATGTGGTGAAGATATTGGAAATATTTGGCATGGTGGACTGGAAGCCCGTAACTACCTCGATGGAGCTTGACTTCAAGAAGTTAAGCGGTAGTGTTGCCCGACTCATTTTACAAAATGCTACAACATATCAACAACTCGTCGGAGCATTAATGTTCTTGGTGAACTCCCGTCCGGATATATGCTTTGCAGTCAACACTTTGGGTCAACATAGTTGAACCTCACCACTCACATTGGATTGGTGACAAGAATCTGCTGAGATATCTTCGTGGCACAATCACTCATGGGTTGAGATACACTGGCGGAGATGTGAGACTACTTGGGTATAATAATGCTAATGGGTAGGCAGTGTGGTGGACCGAAAGAGCACTTCCAAGTGTTGTTTCTCTTTGGGATTTGCCTCGATATCCTGGATGAGCAGGAAGCAGAATTTGGTGGCTTTGAGCACCGCCAAGGAAGAGTATCTTGCTACTACCATGGCCTCCTGTGATGTAGTCTGGTTAAAGCACTTCAGTGAGCTGTTTGGATTTACATTGGATACCACCATGATTCTATGTGACAACCAAAGTGGGATATGTTTATTGGAAAATCCCATATTTCATGATCACTCCAAGCATATTGATATCAAGTACCACTATATTCGAGATATGGTGCAGTGAGGAGCAATAAGGCTCCAACATATCAGTACAGATGAACAGGTCACCGACATTTTGGCAAAGCCCCTATGAAAGGTCAAATTCCTGACTTTCCAAGAATGACTTGGTGTCATTCAAAGACCCTCTTATGAGAGTAAAGTATGATGTATTGAGCTCTAGGAGCTCCAGGGGGTGCGAGGTACTTCTTGGAGTGACATGTGACCACAGGGTGACTCACCATCCCTTGGTGGTGCACTATGTACAAGGTAAAAGGTTCAACCTTCCCCTCTGACACCCCATGGTGACTCTGGAATAGGGTGATTAGTTCTCCTATGGGCCAGGATGATTTGTTCTTCGTGGCGACTGTGGAACAAGATGATTAGTTCTCCTATAGGCTAGGATGATTATTTCTCCATGGCATCCACTAGACATTATGATTCCTTCTCCTGTGGATAGGGTGATTAGTTCTCCTATCAAGGCATCCTACCCATGCAATCTGGGACTCATGGGAAGTACCTCTCATCTGATTAATGAGAATGGAAATGAGGATAGGGACCATAGTAGTTCTATCGATGGAAGCATCATTGTATCTACTGTACTCCCTATGCTAGGATGACCTCCATTGATCTAGGATCGGTGAGAGCTGTATGACACACTCTGAGACTGACTTCAGGTCAGTGGAGCATGGACTGATACATCCTCGATCATTTCTTCTTCTTCATAGTTTGAGCAGAGCAGAGAAAAGCAAAGCAAGGCCAAGCAGTACAGGGCAGTGCATTTGATGGTTGGGATAGTAGCTACAGTCAGACGGATTGCAGATGGAGTTCTCTCTAGTTGAGAGGGAGTGTTAAAATTGGTAACTAGGGCCAAACTCCATGTGGGTCACCTTATTTATGGCTGCTGATAGTTTTCCTAGATTCCTCTCATCGAGAGGTGTAGGATTAATCTAAATATCATCTGATTCCAATAAGTATGTATGAAGATATGAATTTCTTTTGATTATGGACAAATTGTCAAGGTCGACCAACAACTTATGTAAGCTCAGAAGCCCAACAGTCATGTCTATTCAACCTCAACATTTTTCATACAAATACAAGGAGCATTCTCCTCATTTGGATACTTCACTCTCACACACATCTCTCTCTCTCTCTCCTGCGCAGAAAAGAGTCTCTCTCTCTCACACATGTGGCTAAAAGGAAGACATCCTAGGGCAAAGAGGACGCAAAAAAGGACATCAAGTCATCTTTGACCAACGTTGACCTTCCAACAAGTGCGGATTGGCTGTGGTTGTCTGTCCTAGGTAGGCCGCAATTTTTGGCACAAAAATCGAGGTGATCTAACCTCTGGCTTGACTAGTATTGACTGCCCTAGCTTATGGATGCAGTTGACTTCAGAAATATGCACTTTGACTGAACATTTGGGGCTCTTCTAGGGTTGTTTCTTCAGGCTGTTTGAGGACAAGTTGACCAGAAATTGACCAAGTAATTTAGAGGTCAATTTCAGCTAGTTTGACCAAGTTTGACTTTGCTGATCTAAGGTTTGCTGTTGCTGATATAAAATTACAAAATTCAGATTTTGTACTATTTCTCTGCTAAACTATTGAAGATAAAAGAATATTTGATCAAAGGGTTTCCCCAAATTGGTGTTTGTCCTCGGCTAGCTACCACATCTTGTGTCTCTTGTGTTGGCTTGTTTTTCTGTTGATCATTTGATGTTCTATCTACACTTTACTTAATGTATATGTGATTGCTAATATATGGCTAATGAAAAGAAAAATAAGTAAATTACTCTAAGCATTAAACATACCATAATTTAACACATTAGGTTGTCAACATTTTCATATATGGTGAGTCCATATCTATTATTGATGGGATCTATAGACGGACCATATTCTCATGTCCCTACCTTGACAATTGGGTGTCCCACATCATGATCCTTAAGAAGTTTCTTTAGAATATCATATTCCCACATGTTTTAAGAGATTTGAATTTTGTTGTCGATGGTATCTCGAAGAAGGGTCTCCTGGCTACTTTGGGAGTATACATTTCAGACATGTGTTTGATCGTTTTCTGGTGGAGGAGGGTAGACTGCACCTAATCTAGTATTGTTATGTTTTTATATATTTTGATTCCTGTTTGGTTTTATTATCAAGACCCTCTCAAGCTTTGTTAGTTTTGTTTTATTTTCCTACTTTACTTCCCTGGACATATCGTGGTGTATATTGGGGATACATTGTATTTTCTAGTTTATTTTTGGCTTTTTGGTTCAAATGCAAATATTTTCCTAAGGGAGAGTAGTGATACTTATATTTTAGATTCAAGTCGAGGATTGTGATATATGTACTTGTTTTTATATTATACAAATACCAACATTTTTTTCTTCTGAAAAAATAAGTTTGGCATATATCATATATATATATATATATATAATATATATATATATATATATATATATATATATATATAATAAATAGATATATATATATAATATATATATATATATATATATATATATATATATATATATGGATTTGGTGTATATATAAATTATGTATAAATTTAAAATAATAAATGATGAATATTAACCGATCGAACTCTGATCACCTATACCAAGCTTGGAATTTGACATTCCACATAACATATTTTGACATTTTAAACGTATTTTACAGTGGGGCAAAAATTTTGAACATCAAAGGTGACTGGTTAAAAAAAATTAAAACATAAATTTAAATTTTAACCATAAATTTAACTGTCATAATTTATAGTAAGCATATTTGAGTTGGGTAAACCATTCATTTGAGGAAGGGGGGATAGTGATTGAAGCCCGAAATTCAAGAGGTTGAGGAATCGGTTTCTAATGCCATGCACAATGTTAGACCTAGAATTTGACATTCCACAAAACATATTTTGACATTTTAAACATATTTTAGAGGGGGGAAATTTTCAAACCTAAAAGATGACCGGTCAAAATAAATTTAAATGTAAATTTGGCATTTTAACCATAAATTTAACTGTCATAATTTATAGTAAATATATTTGAGTTGGGTAGGCCACTCAGGAAGGGGAGATAGTAGTTGAAGCCAGAAATTGACGAGGTTGAGGAATTAGTGGCCAATGCCATCTACAATGGTTTGACAGTGTGAAGGTTAATATCTAGGAGATATATTTGTGCTATGGTTCATGTTTTGATTTGATGTGCAATGAATGGGGTTGTACCATCTCCAACAACTATTTATAGCTACCCATACATGCAATTGATTCATCTAACATGAACCTACACTTAATATTCATTTTAGTGGTAATTTGGTTTGATTTTCATATCTTTCAATGTAACTGGAATGTAGATTTAATGGAGATATAAATGGATAATCCTGTTTTATTTTATATGATATTAACAAATATTTTAATGTGATTGGATTGTAGAAATCATAAATTTGACGAAAATTAATGAAGTCAAATAATTAAATTACTTTCTATTCTAAAATCTACAATCAAATTAATATAAAATTTTATTATACGAATTTCGTTTTGTTAATGATGCTGGACCTACCAACATTCAGGGGGTATCCCCGATAAGGAGTCCAAATTATACCTCACACCATTTGCTGTAGGAGCCCCATCCAGAATATGTCCCAGTTTTCCAAGCACTGGTTGTTAATGATGTGCCTTGGTTGATATAATACATAGAGTGGTTTATTTATGGCTTTGGTGAAACAAGTGTGTGAATTTGTGAAAGGTCAAGTGCATTGCATGAAGGGTTCTAACACAATGGAAGGGGAAGAGAATGAGCCCCTTAGAAGTCTGTAATAGTACGAAACTTAAAAGGGACACACAAGCATAATGACATCACTAGTTATCCTACAAAATAGTTCACAAGTTAACCATGACGAAATAATAAAAAAAACACTCATTCAACAAGATTCATAAGCGTTAAGATAAGTTAAATAACATACATCAAAAATACAACAAGAATAATCCCATTATATTCACAACATATGCATGAAAATGTGTCAGCTTTGAGCTTTTATTAAAGTGAAAGTTCCAATCATACATTTACCATTGAAAAACCACTAGCCCCAATAGTGGAACATGAAGTCAACACCTACTCCTCCAAAGAATGATGCTCCCTCTATTCTACGGATAAGCCAAGGCTCTCAAAAAAATCCCAAGCCTCTAATTCTAAGCCTAAGCCTAGCCAAATGCTTGGCTCCTCAAAATCCCTTTACATTTTATGAGGGTATATTTATAACAAGAGGGGGTGATTTTTCACTCCGCCTTTGTTACTCTTAGACTTCTCTCATGACTCTTCAACTTCTTTACAAAATGACTCTTCAATTACATCATGAATCTTCACATTTCACGATCGACACTTGGAATTTCACTTATAAATTAATTACAAAATAATATTATAATACACTCATACCCATAAAAGACAAAATTGGGTAGAGCTAGCTAGACAACGTAATAAGACAAAATAATTAAGCTTGAGTTCAGGGAAACCTCAACTCAACCACTTCCAATTGACGTCTCTTGGTCATGTAATGGTGGCAAGCTTGGTACTACGCGATGACATCCCCAAACTGTGCGATGGTGTCAGGCTTGAAGAAAACTCTAGCCTCCATGGCATCTCAGTGCAATGATTTGGAACCAATTTGAACTTCCTTTTGGAGCAGGAGCAAAATTGTGTTGACTTAGACTAGACCACCGATCTACTTATGTATGTTCTATCTATTCACTTACAAATCTTCCTTGGTGGTAATCTGTCTGTGCTGCTCTAAGTATTCTTCAATATCCTACCTGACCTAGTTCCTGCATTTGGCTTTTGTAAGTGATCCAATTTATGGGATCCTGTGTGATTTCACCAATAAATCCACGTTTTTGTACAAATGTGCATATGAGTCTTGAATTTTAGCAATCAATAAGGTGATTTTTTTTTTTGGATAATCATCCACACTCTTTCTTTCTCTAGCTCTACTCGTTGATTTGTTTTCTTTCCCAAGTCAAGTGTGCTCCTTTATATCGCATTGACCATTCATGCAAGGTTATGATGGTTTCTTGCACAACCTTGGGAGTCTTGAAAACATAATTACACTTATGTTGCAAGCCATGCAAGTGGACAATTTCCTTATCCACGATGACAAATTCCTCATAAAGGTTTTGCATGGTCTCTCCAAAATTTGATACTTCGCCAAGTATTGTTTCCTTTAGCTTTTCCAGATAGACCTATGTGGGAGTTGTGTTCTTGATCTCTTCGCGAAGTTGTTCAACTTATTTCCTGGTAGCTTGCAGTTTCTTTGGCATTTTCTTATTGTCGGTCGTTAAATACTAAGTGTTTGACTTTTCTCCACCTACGAAGGCCAAGTTGATTGTGGAAATAGCGATGGGATTCCTACAAGTGTCATCCACAATCACCTTTTCTGTAAGAAATGCAGGAGATGCGAGGTCACCAGGAAACATTTTTCTCCATGCTTGTACAATGTTATTCTAAAATTAATCATAAGATAGATTGTACGTGTTTGTAACTAGATCATCATTAATAGGAACAATTTCCTCTTCCTCACTTGGAGCTATTCTATGTGCTCGGCATTAAATCAACATCTTGATTCTCCAGCTCCAATTTCACCTGCTTTTATTTGACCTTAATCAACTCTTCAATCAATTGAGCAAGCTCCTTGTCCCGCATATGTTT
The DNA here is from genome assembly GCA_000404065.3 of Pinus taeda. NCBI lineage: Eukaryota > Viridiplantae > Streptophyta > Pinopsida > Pinales > Pinaceae > Pinus > Pinus taeda. The sequence goes on from APFE031500806.1 coordinate 11,758, forward strand.
TCCCTCCTCCTCTGACTGTCGGTTCTGTTTTTTATTCTCATCTCTTCTTTGTGTTGTTTCTTCTACTATTACTTTTTCCCTATCCTCTTCTTCTTCCTTCTGCTTGTCTTCTTCTTGTTTCCTCCTCTTCTCTTGTTCTTCCCTCTACTTTTTTTTTTCTTCCTGCATCCTTTGTTTCCTCCTCTTCGTTGCTGCTATAGTTGCTTTCATAATAACTAGATTTTCTTTCATCTTTCGACTTTGTTCTCCCCCTGGGCTACATGAAGCCTTCCTCTTTCCTTTCTAATGCATTGTGTTGCACATTTCTATTGGTGTTTCATCTAGAGAAGCTTCCTTCTACAAATTAACATATGAGGTACCTACAAAGATGATTGGCTCTCAGTACTTGCAGGAATTATAACAATTCTTCCATTCTTCCTCCTTAGGCTTGTGGAAAGTCCTTCTTAGCCACTAAAAATGGATTCTCACACAGTGGTATTTACGAATATCCCTCAGATCATACGAATTAAAGTTGAGAGTACCAAATACAAATTTATCTATCACCTCCCCTTCGGTATCCATAGCTTTCAGGTTCTTGATCTCATACAATTCGACCTGCAAAGGAAGGACAGATGAAGGTGCTTTTTTTCTTCCTGTACAGAGCAGTTGATAACTGTATGGAGATATGGTACACAAATTCGTGCATGATGATTTTATCGGTGACATACCTTAGAAAAATATGTGGTGATTTCTTTCCACTGAACATTCTAAGGAAACTGTCATCTGATGAGGCAAACCGATCTTCAATCTTTAATATTGCTTCCATTGTCCCCCGTAACATGCAAGGTGGATCTTCCTCAAATATCATATTATACAATGGAAAGAGGAAGTAATCAGTCAACTTCTCCATTAATCCTCTATGGCTACACACCTAGAGCAACATACAATAGACATGCATAACATATTCTCGTGGTGTCCAAGTCCAGTCCACACTAGGGAATGAATTGTGTGCATAGATTTCACCAACGCAAAAATTCTGACTAGGTGAATGGTCTTCCTTTGCTCACAACTTGGCTCAGAAAGAATTCCCACCCTTCAGGGGAGGTCTCAGTGCCCTGTTGACCGTAGATTTTGCAACATAGAATTATCAACAGTTGATAGGCCCTCCCCAGAAATTCTTTCTTGTATGTATTGGTGGGTGCTTGACAGAACTTTGCTAGATCTTTCACCCAGCCTTTGACAATATCATTAATGCTCAAATAGTTTTTGGTGGGATAAAAATATGAATCCATAAGTGATTCTGGCTCAGGAAGATGATACATGAGATGATAATCTAGTGACAGAAAAGAAGCAAGCCTCTATCATTTGGTACTGCTAAGAGTCATAGTCTTTGGATTTGTGTGAGATATTATCCAGTTAATAACATCTACACATGGGAATGCTAGGTACCTCCAGGAAACCCTATGTAGCCCTGATCTAAACACATTGACATACACATGTCGATCTTCCATATTTTATTTGAAGGTTCTTGCTGAGAATATTTCATTCACCTTCTTCCATGTGATATCCAATTCATTCTCTACAAACATTTGTGTATCTAAAAAAAATGGAAAGTAAACTGGTGTCCCCTGAACTTCCTCCCAAGTGCTACTCTCAATGGTATCTTTCGAAGTAGATCTCTTAGGTTCTATGGTGACAATGACTGATGAAGAGAAGTGATCAACACCAACAATACATGTGGGAGGAACATGCACCCATGGAAAACATGAATTAGCTTCAACAAATCAACTTACAAAGCAAGATCAAGCAACAACCTCATGGAATCACAAGAAACAATTTGTAATTTTGGAGGTGAGGGAGAGAGACTGGCTAAGGGAATTGCACATTGCATAGTCTCAGTAGGTAGTGATGTAAATTGAGGCTTGAAACTATGAAATGTGTAGTCGGTTTTTGACAAACTGAGGGAGAGATTGCGCATTGCGCAGTCTTATTGGCCAAGGGTTGTGCTTGAGCCGTGGAACTGTGCAATGCCTAGCTGGGAAAGGAAAACTTTGACCAAGGGATGAAAAAATGTGCCCAGTGAGGGTGTGGGAAACTAGCAGATCTAAGTGATGGTGTAGTTTTTAGTTCAAATATGAACTAAGTATATATATATATATATATATATATATATATATATATATATATATATATATATATATATATATATATATATATAATATATAATAATATATATATATATATATATATATATATATATATATATATATTGATCCGGATTTAAACAGGAACGTAACAAATTACAGAGATAACCATAAACACAAAGATGCAGTGGAAATAATATTTCATTTCATTAATGTAAAATACTGAGATATGCTTACAAAGAGAAAATGGAAATAAACAGCTAGGGTGATTGTAGCTTATCTCTGAGAAGAGATGTGGTGGCTACATGCCTCTGAACTATGTTACAATGAGGCCCGAAGGCCTATTTATTGCTGAGAAACAATGGAAAATCCTTAACATCCCAAAACCTAACCCTAGAAGATGAAATGCAAAATTGTGGGCCCCGTTTGGGTAAATTGGTACATCAATTTCCCAGGGTCGTAACTTTGGCATACGATCTCCGTTTGACGCGTACAATAGCTCGTTAGAAAGATCTATCTGAGAAATACCACTTTGGGAAGGGAAACATCAGTCCATGGACCCATGTTGCCCAAAATGTTCCCAAAAAACGTTGTTTAGGGCCTCAAAATGGCTTTGAAAGTTCAGGACCCGAAAAACTACTAAAAATAGTAAACTGTGATACAATTTAGGAAACTGAAAAAACTGAAAGAGATAGTTGTAGGGGTCAAATGGGATAGGTGGGTAGCCACAAACATCCACTTGGATAATTCCTCCCCCCTTAAGAAGCAATGGTCCCCATTGCATTGAGTTCCTCCCTGAGATGAGGAAGCTTCTGCTGAGCTGGGTCTCTGGTGAGCTATTCTGCAATCTCTGATGTGTCCAGAAATGGTGGGAAGCATGGTTGATGATGGTCCACCTTGAACACTTGGTGCAAGCAAAGGAATGGAGGAATGTTGTGCTTCAAAGAATTGTTACTCGTAGCCTTCGTACTGGTGTAAGGACCATGTCGAAGTGGTCTGAGTTTCTGATGGGTTCTAGTAAGGCGTTCTCTCTATAGATGTAACCAAACTTTGTTGCCCACCTGAAACTTGTGTGGCACCCCTGTGGGTGAGGAGAAGTTGTTCCTATGTTCTGTCATGACCGTATCCCTTTGCTACTACTGCTACGTGGAGGAACCCTTTGCGGGGATCATAAATGTAGCAACGATCTTCCCCTTACTTTGGAAGTAAACCAGATAGAAAATGAATTTCCTAGTCTGGGAGATGAGCTTGCTACCTTTCTTAACAATGATCAAAGAGGTGGCGCTAGGTGGGGCTATCTCCGATATCCTATATAATGAATTATCCAAAGAAATAATGATAGCGTGAGGCATTGACTCATACACAGCATGTCGCCTCCACAAGTATGGCTGGCCTAATAGTACATCGCAAACATCCAGAGGTGTAACATCACACAATACCTCGTCTGTGAAGGGCTTGATGCTGTAGGGAAGGCGAAACTGCTGGCGAACTTTGAGATCTTTTCCTTCGTGTAGTCGGTAGGCCTAACCGCTTTACGACCTCTGCTGAAATGAGGTTCTTTTGGCTACCATTGTCGACAATGAATTGCAGTGGTGAACCCTTCACCCACATCTATCAGTGGAAAAGACACTCCCCCTCCTCTGGGTCTTCGAGCTCATTCTTCTAGATCTTGGCGGTGGCAACAATAGCACTGGGATCTGCATCAATTATCTGCTTCCCTTTGCCATTCCCCTTGTCGAGTTCTGGCTCAAGGTCGGAACATGCATCTGATTCTGAAGCCTTCAATTCGACCACTAGCGACTACTTGGTCCGACACTCACATGTGTTATGAGTGGGACCCTTGTGGAACTCACACCACTTTCCTATGTCCTTTGTTGACTCTGTGGTGTTGTTCTTTCATTGCAGCTTCGAAGGGTTGTCTTGGGTCACCCTACCTTGGCTTTGTCCTTTGGGCTTTGGATTTGTAGATTCAAAGTCTCGCTTCTTCTGTTTGAACTTTTGCTCGATTTTGACAGTGTATCGGTACGTCGTTCTGAGCGAGGAGATGCTTAAGAACTCCATTTATTCCTAGATGTATCTATTTAGGTAGCCATAGTATTTGAGTACCAGATGTAGCTTAGAATCCTTGATACCCAACTATGTGCGAAGGGTATGAAAAATCTTTGTGAACTCTGGAACATATTGGTTGCTTCCCTGTCGCAGTGTGGTCCACTTTATGTATTTGTCCTCGTAGCTTTTGACAAGGTAATACTACTCCTTGACGGCACCTGAAATGAATCCCAAGTCGGTGCGGCTGAAAATAGTGAGACTGTGCTTTCATTCTTCGGATCGCAGTAGGTTTCCCACCAGTCCTTGACATGGGGGGATGCTTTGAGAAGAGCGAAAACAATCTTTTCCCTACTCGAAAATTCATGAATAGAAAAATACGCTTCTATCATATTTAACCATTTATCTACAACATCTGCATCTATTTGACCCTCAAAGATGGGGATTTCAAAATTAATGTGTACCTTAAATGGTGTGGCATTTCCAGAGTAGTTGTTGGAAGCCGATGCATCGCCTCTGGGTAGCCGTTGAAGGATCTGTGCGAAGCTATTCATCATAGTGTTCCTTTGCCGCTCGAGGGCTTCTTCGAGCAAGATTTTGATAGGATCTCCTGCCCCCTCGTCTTTCTTCTCATCCACCATGGGAGGCTATTGGGATTTGCGAGGCTGGCTTGCAAAGGTTCGACCAGCTCAAGCCCTATCTCCTTATATCTCGACCTCGTTGGGGATATGAAAAGAACAATAGAGAAAAAGCAGACCGCTCTAATACCACTGATCTGGATTTAAACAGGAACGCAACAAATTACAGAGATAACCATAAACACAAAGATGCAGCGAAAATAATACTTCATTTCATTCATATAGAACACTGAGATATGCTTACAAACAAAAAATGGAAATAAATAGCTAGGGCGATGGTAGCTTATCTCTGAGAAGAGATGTGGTAGCTACATGCCTCTGAACTGTGTTACAGTGGGGCTCGAAGGCCTATTTATTGTTGAGAAACAATGGAAAACCCTTAACATCCTAAAACCTAACCATAGAAGATGAAACGCCAAATTGTGGGCCCTGTTTGGGTAAATTGGTACATCAATTTCCCGAGGTCGTAACTTTGGCATACGATCTCCCTTTTATGCGTACAATAGCTTGTTAGAAAGATCTATCCAAGAACTACCACTTTGAGAAGGGCAACATCGGTCCATGGACCCATGTTGCCCCCAAATTTCCCAAAAAACGTCGTTTAGGGCCTCAAAACGGCTTCGGAAGTTTAGGGCCCGAAAAACTGCTAAAAATAGTAAACTGTGCTACAATTTAGGAAACTGAAAAAACTGAAAGAGACAGTTGTGGGGATCCAATGGGATAGGTGGGTGAACACCAACATCCACCTAGATCATATATATCAATAAAATTTAGAAAACCAATACACTAAAGGAAAAACAAACATGCATGGAGAGTCACAGAAACGATGATTGCTAAAGGAAAAAAAAAAGAAAACTAATGTGACACTTGTAAAAGGTGAATGAATGACTGAACCAACATTTATACATTTTAATATAAATTAAAATTCCAAAAACCATGAAAATAAACAAGCGAAACAACACTTGTAGAAGTGAAATGACAAAAAGCGACAGAAAAAGTGGCAAAAGAAGACAAAAGAAAAACTCACCCAAAAAAGCGCCACAAACTGCACCGAAGGCTCCCTGATCTCCTTGGGAATGCTAGAGCTCCAAGATTGAATGTGAAAATGAGATCTAGAAGCATCCATTACATATATCTAGACTCATTAGGGTTTATGATGTCCATGCCTAATATCAAGGAAAAAGTGACACTTGGTGGAAAGTTTCAAAAATAGCAAGTGTGCCACCTTTGGGAAACTAATTATGATTCCCTATTTTTTTGGGATGCCTTTTTCGTTTCTTAGATTTTTTATTTTTTCAGGAAAAACTGAGCATGCACACTAACAAAGAGGATTGCACAATTTCTAAAGACTGGGCAACTTCTCAGCTCAGTGCATTACGCAGGTTCTGAGCTCAGTGAACAGATTGTGTAGTTTCTAAGCTTAGTTTTAGGATGCAACCACAACTATGTAGTTCTCAAACTCAAGGCTAGGCTTCCATTCTGGATTGACAGTTTCCATCATCAAGGCTAACTCTCCCTCCTGGATTGCGTAGTTTCTAGAGGTAAGCCCAACAATGTTGTAAGGTCAAGGCAAAAGGTTCATTGTGACTTAAAAGGTTCATATGGGAGTCAAAACAAGAAAATATAAGCGCAACATAGAAAGATAAGTCTTGATCACAACATGAATAATTGATAAAATTGAAAGATTAGTTGTTGTGGACAGAAGGGATGCTCCAAAATCAAATCATGGGTAAAATTTTAGAGGGTGGTTGTAGCAGCTACAACACATTCATAGTACAAATTTATAATCCCATAAATGCAAATACGGGATCATTTATGCATTTAAATATACACACTAATCTATGGAGTAGTCTCGAACATAATTTCTTAATATATATTAAGAAACATATGTCCATGAACTATAAATTATATAATTAACTCATAAAGTGACACACCAATTCTCGTGGTCTCCATCAAGTTAATGAAACTTCAATAATTTTGAATATGGCTTGAAGATCACCATTAAAATGTAGAATAAAGTAAATCTTAAAAATTTTCCAAAGAAAAGGCAAGGGCATGAGGACAAAACATATAAATATCCCTAATCTCAAATGTACAAAACTCTTCACAGTTATGTTTGTCTTGGATTTATGCCTCTATCTCAAAGCAATGTTAGTTGAGTTGGGAATATAGGATCTATGCATATCCTTTCCATCTTATTATTTTTTTGTCACTTTTGGAAGTTCTTTGTAGACAACAATGCTAGTCTTTAGTCATTTGGGCTTTGGAAATGGAAGTAATCCTGGTTTGCTGGACTTGGAAAAATTCATCATGTGAAAAGTCCCAAGTATATTTGTATTTTACTGAGTTTACTTTTGGGTGTGTGGAGAAAGTCATTTTAAGAATATGGACTCAAATTATCATGGAGGTGGTAGCAACAACCATGATCATTGTTGTCCCTTGAGGGATTACTACTAGTATGATTCATGAGTCCTCATACTTATTCGAGCCTCTCATGGATCCTGGTAATTTTACTGAAGTCATTAATGATAAGCTTTTTTCATGCAAGCAATCATTGGACCTGTAGAGGTCACGATTCATTAGAGTTCTATGGGGATGGTTCAGTGAAAAGTGAAGGCAGTAGATTATTGAAGGGTTGGCTTATCGAAGGGGTAACAAATGCTAGTACTTTTTCAACTTTGACTGTGCAACCTACCCTTCTTCAAGTCGAAGGATGCAACTTAGTGTTGGAAAATTCATTCCAAAGCCACAAAATTCATTGTCCTCGGAATCAAGCAACTCTTATGTCAATAATGCAGTAGGTACCTAGATATGAGAGGCTTGCACCTTGAAGGTTGGTGGGGCATAATGAACTGCGGTTGAATAATTCAGTAGAACTCATGTAGGCAAGGTGATTTATGGAGTCGGAATATGGGCATAGGTAGGATCATTGTATAATCACCACATTGTATGGATGTTCATTTATGTCAGGGCCTCGAGTTTGCACCAAGGTCAGTGGGCGCCCATGGTGGTCCATGCTCACTTTGTGGCAAAAAACCAACATAAAGACACGAAGAGCATGACATGCTATAAGTGCAGCCACATGGAGTTGGGGCTCCCAAGTCGACACAATAACAACAAGATGTGTGAAAGAGTTGTAGGGCACACACCCTGGGCGTGCTTGCACGAGGCAAGACGATGTGCACTGGCCACGTGAGACATAATGGGCACATCACAATGGGCACGCCCGCCCAACAACATGACATAGCTGAGGGCAAGGAAAACTTTAAGGATGGAAAATGATCTTGAAGTTTAAAAACATTGGCGGATCTCACTAGTCCCTAATATGAAAACTATAAAATGTTTGTTTATGTATTTGTAAAATTATTCAAATTTATAATGATTTTATGTATATAGTCTATATAATGTTGGCGATTTTTAAGGTAAAATAATTTTATATTGTAAAATTTGGGCGAATCATTTTTATAAAAAATGAAAATTGGCGAATCTTGTATTTGGAAAAATCATGGAAAATTAGCCCACCTGTGAATATTAGCCCCTAAAATTTTCCATGGCGGAGGGCGTGTGAGGGAGATCATGCACTCAAGATAGCAACCACCTAACTCAGTGGACCCATGACCATGGGTGCACTTGCACCAAGAAAGGGTGTTAAGGCACTCCGATGGGCAAGTCATGGCGGACAAGGCAAGGTAGTAAGATCGCAGTGGGCAAGACATAACCACGACGAATTCATTGGGGGAGAAATACCATACCACGTGGGTTCATACTAGGGGATATATATTGAGGAAAAAATGACATAATATATTGGGGGATATATAGGGTGTAAGGGGCTTTTATATTGGTAGGTATAAAAAAATGGAGCTCAAAATTAATGAAAAAATATAAAGGGGTATAAAAATTGTTAGTGAAAAAATGGATACCTACAATATCTAATGAAAGTAGGGGTGTTTTAAATTGGGAAGGTGTCTCAGGTTCATATTGGTAGGGGATCAAATAATCTAATTTTTAGAGGTATTTTAGAATATGTAGTCAAATTAAGGGTATTATTTAATATGCCATGAACACACATGACATGTCATAGGTTCATTGAGAGAATCCCCCATGGACGTAGTGAGAATAGGTGTGATGGAAGAGGGAATGGGAAACACGATGTGGAGTGTGCAACACGGAAGCAACCAATGGTGGAAGAATTTGCAACACAACAAGCAGAGAACCAAGGCAGGGATGTGCCTGCCTAGTGAAGTGGCGCTCATACACCCACAAGAAGGTTAGCCCAGGGGTGCTCCTGCCCATGAAGTGGTGCCCACACAAGAAGTGAGGCCAGCTCAATAAGAGAAGGGGCATCAAACCACATGAAAAGAAGAGGAAATGACACATATATTGAAGAGGAGTTTGACCTAGGTGAAGAAGCAAGTTCACACAAGATAAGTAATATTGCAGAGTAGATCACAAAAAGGGAAAAATCTATGATATCGGCAGAAATGTAAGGAGTGCGATATCATAGATCCATAGGACGCACATCACAGAATATGACAACACAGCTAAGGCACATCCCAAAAGGAGGAGAGCTCA
>APFE031500816.1:6844-17239 GCA_000404065.3 Pinus taeda
TCAGGAAGAAATGGCTCATATGTCTAAAGTTCCATATGCATCAGTAGTTGGAAGCTTAATGTATGCAATGGTCTGCACAAGACCTAATATTTCACATGTAGTGAGAGTTGTAAGCAGGTACATGAACAATCCAGGAAAAGAACATTGGATTGTAGTGAAGTGGATTCTCAGGTATTTGAGAGGTACCACAAATCAAGAATTATGCTTTGGTGGTCCAAACATTGCTCTACAGGGATATGTTGATGCGGATATGGCAGGTGACAGAGATAACAGGAGGATCACTATAGGATATGTATTTATTGTAGGTGGAACAACTATCAGTTGGATTTCAAAAATCCAAAGTGTTGTTGCACTCTCAACAACAGAAGTAGAGTATGTTGCTATTACAGAGGCTAGTAAAGAAATGATTTGTTTACAAAGGTTTCTGGATGAATTGGGTAAGAAGCAGGAGTTAGGCAAGTTATACAGTGACAGCCAGAGTGCCATGCATCTTGCAAAGAACTCTGCATTTCATTCCAATACTAAACATATACAGCTCAAGTACCATTCCATACGGTCAGCATTGGAAGATGGGCAGTTGAAGCTGGAAAAGATACACACTACCAGAATATTATAGATATGCTAACAAAAATTGTAACCAGGGAAAAAATGAGGATCTGCTCAGTTTCAATTGGTCTTCAAGTATGATGAAGAAGATGAGAAATAGCCAGGTCCAAAGTGGAGTCATTGTCTAGCAAATGAAGCATCGGTGGAGTTGCTATAATCAGTCTCCAAGTGGGAGATTGTTGGGTGTGGAGCCTGATTATCTTCTGTATTCATAGGTCTCAGCCAAATGTATACCCCAGGAAGATTGTACGCCCCTCCACGCGGGGGGGTGGGGGGTGATCCCCCTTGGTTGGGGGGTCCAGGGGCCAGTGGTCCCCTGGTGGGGGTTCGGGGGTAGCACCCCCGAAGCTAAAAATAGATGTAAAATTGCCTTGTAAAAGTCTAGTAATTTCTAGTCAATCTGGGTTGTTCATTAGGCAGATGATCTGATGGTAGAAGTTATGTTTAATTTAGGGTTTTTTGCCCAAGAAGGCAACCCCTCACTATATATGATGGAATTGCATTGTGTCTATGTATATCAGTATTCTGAGTGAGGAAAAGGGAGGAGATTGAGAGCAAAGAGGGAGTTACAGTGGATCTGTTGTAGGTTGTATCTCTTTAGTTTGTTGGATAATATAATAAAAGAAGGGCTGGCTATTTTCCCCATGGATGTAGCCTAAATTGGGTGAAACACATATATCTGTGTCTCTCTTGTTTTATGTGTTTTCTATGTTTATATTTCTGCAATATTGTAAGTGTTCCATTGCTCTGTAATATATAATTTTCTAAGAGATTTGCTCAGAGAGGGCTTGGGTATAACTTGGTCAGCCCAAAGTGCATTCACTAGGGTGGAATGCCAGTTTCACTGCTCAGAGTAAATGGTATTTTTTATGATGCGAATAATATTCTTATTTGTTGATTCATTAAGGCCATTTCCCCGTGGGTAGTAGTTCGCTGAATGTTTACAAACAATGCCATATTACAATGCAACACCATATAGTTTCAACGAAGAGAAGCAATTTTCATTGTCAAAAACAAGTGATACTAGAACACCGAACCTCGAGATGATGTTATGCTGAAAGAAGTTGATTATTTCCTAGTTGTTCACTTGTTTGAGTGGAACTACTTCCGTCCATTGTGTGAAGTAATCTGTAATAGTTAGAATATAGCAATGTTGCTTTGATGAATGCAGGACAATTTCCCCAATGATGTCTAATCCCCACTGTTGGAATGGTTGATTCACTGTAATAGGTTGTAGAGGGGTTGTTGACCTTCGAGTTTTGTCGGCACATCGCTGACAGACTCGGCACTTGCGAGCATAAGTGTGTGCATCCTTGAATAATGTGGGTTAGTAAAAACTAGCTCTCATGACTCTATGCATAGTTGTGTTACCTACGGAGTGACCTCTACTTGGTCTGTCATGCATGTCACTTAACACTATCTCTAAATCTTGTGCCTTTAGGCACTTGAGCAAAATTCCATTGTTGTGCTTTCTGTAAAGCACTTTGTACACTAGTTGGTAAGATAAGGCTTTGAGGTGAAGTGCCCTCTTCTATCACATGGAAAAGAGAGAGGGCATGGTGTTGTTCTCAAGATACTAGCACACTTCTTCGTACCAAGATTTTCCATGCGAAGTGGGTGGTGCTCACTCTATATTGTACATGTCGATTTCTTGCTCCTAACTGATGAGATCTTCTTCTTCCTCTTGCACGTGTACTACTTCTGCTGCAAGTCTTTAGAGACTGTGACCCTTGACAGTGTGAACTGAATTGATATCTATATTATACTCTTGTATTCTTGTCATCTAGTTTGCACTTCTTTCACCCAGGTCTTGTTGAATGAGCAACACTTTGGCTATTGGGTGTGGCACCAAGACTATGAAATGATTTTTCAGTAGGTAGGGTCTACAATGTTTCACCGTTTTGTATACAAAATATGCATGTTTATCCATGATGGTATAGTTAATTTTGGGTCCTTGCATGCTCATGTTCATGAAGGATATGGGACATTCGTTGTTTAGCTCATCCTTCTATGTGAGCACTGCGGCGAGTGATTTGTTAGAAGCGAATGTATAAAAGGAAGAAATATTTGCTGAAATTTGGGTTGTACAGTGCAGGTGCATCTGCTATTGCCTACTTGATACAAGCGAGCACATCCTTTTCCTTCTTCCCCTAACCATAGAATACATCCTTCTTGACCATGTCTTGGATAGGTTTAACAATCTGAGCATAATATGAGATGAACTTCTGGAGGAAGTTGATCTTCCCCAAGAAGGACTGCATAGCTTTCTTGTTAATTGGCTAAGGAATCTGTGTGATAGTCTAAAATTGATCCAGATCAACCTTGATCCCTCTCTTGGCAATGATGTGCCCAAGGAGGTTCCCCTCAGACACTGCAAATATGCTCTTCTTGGCATTCAAGGATATTTTTTACTTTTGACATTGCTCAAAGATCTTCTCGAGATGGTGCAGGTGGTTTGACCACTTTTAGGAAAAGAGTTTCACGTCATCAAGGTAGACCACCACTCTTTGTCCGATGATCCCATGGAAGGTGATGTCCATAGTGGGTTGAAAATCCGTGCCTGTGTTTACCAACCCAAATGACATTCTTTTGTAAGCGAACGTACCCCACTTGGTATGGAAAGTAGTTTTAAGTCTATCAGATTCTGCTATCAGAACTTGGTTATATCCAGAAAGTCCATCAAGGAGAGAGAACATGCTAGCTCCATATATTGTCTACAAAATGTGCTCCATAGACAGAACAAGGAAGTTGACTTTATTCATTTGGAGCATAGGGCCTTGGCCTTTTAGGAAGTCTTGATTCATTGTGCAGGTTACTTTTGGCTTCCCCACTTACCCCATGGAAAAACATGGTTCACCTTGTACCAACTCAGTCAAACACAACAAAATTTTTAGCTAAATCACAATGTTTCAAAATCGGGAAGGGTAGTTTAGTTTGCGAGCTTAAGATTTGCAAAGTATAAGTGTTCATCTCTGGTGTTGCTTCGCTACCAGTAGGCCTAGACAGTGCCTTAATGAAGTCATGCAAGAACACAAGCATTGCTCCACTTCCAGCGAGTCTGGTTGGTACCCCGATGGAGTTGCATGCTTCAACTCTCCATAGAGGAAGCTTTTCTCTTGATTCCCCTTTGTATTTTTCGAAAGAGGACTGTGCATAGGCACTTATTTATTTTTGGGGTGGAAGAGGGATCCTGACTTATTGAGAGCAGAAGAGGTTGTTCCTTCAGAGAAGCATGTAAGACTTGTGATTTAGGTTTTCTCGTTTAGATTTTTCCCCTTCTCTGTTTCTACTAGTTGGATTAAGCTTGAACACACAGAGAAAAAGAATGAGTACAGGCACGGGGTTTCCCAGTTAGGACATAGGTTCATGGTTTGACCAGAGCTTCCCTTACAGATGGATCATATTTTCAGTCCAGGCTTCATCGGTCAAAAGTTATAACCAAGCACAGAGAAGACAGACACATGACTGACCAAATGTTGCAGTGTCACAAGACTCTTTAAACTCAACCACATACTTATTCAAAAGCCAGAACACAGTATAGGACAACACTTACTTAAAAAAAAAAACAACAAGACAACCAAAACAAAGAAAAGAAAAACAAAGCAAAGCAACAAATTAAAACAAAAAAACAAAAATAGTAAAGCAACAGAGAAATAGTAAACATGTTATGTACACAGGCAGGGTGCGACCCCAAATCATTGAAAATAACACTTCAAATATTTTCCATTGATAGGAAGGTTGTCAATCCTCTCATCAAGTGATTGCAAGTGATACGTGTGTTGGCCAATTTTTTCATGAACAGTGTATGGACCAATCCATGGGGACTGGAACTTTGTATGTTTTCCTTTGTCTTCGTGGGGTTTATCCCACTTCAAGACTAGGTCACCCACAACGAAGCTAGCATTCTTTGCAGACTTACAATCGAACCATCTCTTCATATGGTTCTAGTGGAGTGAAATTTTTTCTTTTTCTTTCATCCATTCTTCCTGAAACTTGTGTAATGTTTCAATCCTACATTGAATCAATAGACATGACGTGCCTCAGGATTCTTGGGATAACTGGAGAGAAGGCAAGTAGATATTGTGTGGAAGGATGCCTTCTTTTTCATATACAAGGAAGTATGGAGATTTTGTTGGGTGTGGAGCCTAATTATCTTTTGTATTCAAAGGTCTCAACTAGATGTATACCCCAGGAAGATGGCACACCCCTCCACGCAGGGGGGACTTGTCCCCCACCCATGGGGGTTCGGGGGGGCCGATCCCCCTAGTTGGGGGGGTCCGAGGGGCAACGGTCCCTTGGCAGGGGTTCGAGGGCAACGCCCTCGAAGCTAAAAATTGATGTAAAATTGCCTTGTAAAAGTCTAGTGCATTCACTAGGGCGGAATGCCAATTTCACTGCTCAGAGTAAATGGTTTTTTTATGATGCAAATAAGATTCTTGTTTGTCAATTCATTAAGGCCATTTCCCTACAGGTAGTAGTTAGTTGAATGTTTAAGCACAATACCATATTTCAATGCAAAACCATATAGTTTAAATGAAGAGAAGTAAGTTTTGTTGTCAAAAACAAGTGATACCAGAACACCAAACCTCAAGATGATGTTATGCTAAAGGAAGTTGATGGCTTCCTATTTGTTCACTTGTTTAAGCAGAACTGTTTCTATCCATTGAGTGAAGTAATCTGTAACATTTAGAATATAGTAGTGCTTCTTTGATGAATGCAGGATAATTTCCCCAATGATGTCTAAGCCCCACCATTGAAATGGTTCAGTGCACTACAATAGGCTGTAGTGCGGCTACTAACCTTCGATCTCTATTAGTGCATCGCTGATAGACCAAGCACTTGCGGGCATAAGCATGTGCATCCTTGAATAATGTGGGCTATTAAAAACTGGCTCTCATGACTTTATGCGTAGTTGTGTTACCTGCGAAGTGACCTATTCTTGGTCTGTCATGCATGTCACGTAACACTCTCTCTGAATCTTGTGCCTCCAAGCACTTGAGCAAAATTCCATTGTTGTGCTTTCTGTAAAGCACTCCGTACACCAGCTAGTAAGATAAGGCTTTGAGGAAAAGTGCTCTCTTCTATCACATGGAAAAGTGGGAGGGAATGGTGTCATGATCAAGGTACTATCACACTTCTTCGTACCAAGAATTGTCATGCGAAGTGGGTGGTGTTCGCTCTATATTATACATGTCGATTTCTTGCTCCCAATTGACGAGCTCTTCTTCTTCCTCTTCTGCATGTACTACTTCTGCTGCAAGTCTTCGGAGATCATGACCCTTGAAAGTGTGAATTGACTTGATATCAATATCATACTCTTGTATTCCTGTCATCTAGTTTGCACATATTTCACCCAACTCTTGTTGAACGAGCAACACTCTGACTGCTGGGTGTGGCACCAAGACTATGAAATGATTTTTCAGTAGGTAGGGTTTGAAATGTTCATCACCTTGTATACAAAATATGCATTTTTATCCATGATGATATAGTTAATTTTGGGTCACTACATGCTCGCGCTCATGAAGGAGATGGGACTTTCGTTGTTCAACTCATCCTTCTGTGTGAGCACTACAGCGAGCGAGTTGTCGGAAGCGAATGTATAAAGGAAGAAATCTTTGTTGAAATCAGGGTTGTACAGTGCAGGTGCATATGCTATTTCCTACTTGATACGGGTGAGTGCATCCTTTTCCTTCTTCCCCTAACCATAGAGTACATCCTTATTGATCATGTCTTGGATAGGTTTGACAATCTGTGCATAATCTGAGATGAACTTCCGGAGGAAGTTTATCTTCCCCAAGAAGGACCGCATAAATTTCTTGTTAACTGGCTGAGGAATCTGTGTGATAGTCTAAAATTGATTTAGATCAACCTTGATCCCTCTCTTGGTGATGATGTGCCTAAGGAGGTTCCCCTCAGACAATGCAAATATGCTCTTCTTGGAATTCAAGGATATTTCGTACTTTTGACACCGCTCAAAGATATTCTTGAGATGGCGTAGGTAGTTTGACTGCTTTTGGGAAAAGAGTGTCACATCATCAAGGTAGACTACCATGCTTTATCTGATGATCCCATGGAAGGCGATGTCCATAGCACACTGAAAATTTACGCCTGCATTTACCAACCCGAATGACATTCTTTTGTAAGTGAACATACCCCACTTGGTATGGAAAGTAATTTTATGTCTATCAGGTTCTGCTACTAGAACCTGGTTGTATCCAGAAAATCTGTCAAGGAGAGAGAACATGTCAGCGCTAGATATTGTCTGCAAAATGTGATCCATAGACGACACACAAGGTAGTTGAATTTGTTTGAGGCCCTATTAAGATTTCAAAAATCTACACACAGGTGGATCTCCTCAGACTTCTTCCTTACAGGAAATAAGTTTGAAACCCAAGTAGAATGATGAACCTTGTAAATGATCCGAGCATCCAACAACTTAGTTAATTCTTTCTGTATGAAGGGTTCAAGTGACGAAAGGATTTTTCTGAGTTTTTGTTGAAACAACTTGACCTCTTCGTTTATAGGAATGATGTGTTGGATTACTCACGTATCTTAAATTTCAAGTCATTATATGTCCACACAAATACATTTCGGTACTATTTGAACAAGCACAGAAAGGCTTGCCGCTCCTCTAGTGTGCAACATGTACCAAGATTTACGAACTTCAGATCTCTTTCTTTTCCCAGGTTAATTTGTTCGTGCATCAATGTAACACTATGGGTTTTGGTGTTCCTGGGCCCTTTAAAACAATCTTGCAAGTCAGAGGGTCTCTCAAGTGAAACCACACCCTTGGGGATGAGGTTTCCTTTGATGTCATGCGTTGTGCCTTGGAGAGACTGCATGTGCACATCTTCATCTATCGTTGTGTCTTTCAAGATGTCAGCATTGCCAATGAAATGCAGTATCTATTCATCATCATCAAAAACATGTAAATTAGTGGTGTTGTCAGGGACAGATGGCTTATACAAAATTTCAATAGTAAATCTATTGCTAAGCGATGTCATCTTAGTAGTTGCATTTTCCAAAGCATTTGCAGCTGCATTGCACATTCTTGGTACATATATGATATAAAAATCTTGGAAATTAGAGATAAGCCACCATACCTCTTGGTGGTAACTCTTAAGACGATTTGAGAAATAGTGTATGGTGTTACGTACCTGTCGTACCACAATCTTTGAATCACCTACCACTTTAAACATAGCAACATTAAGGTTGAGGGCTTTGTGCAAACCCAAGACGAGTGCTTCATATTCAACAGCGTTGTTTATGCACTCGAACTCCAAGCGGAGACTAAATGTTTTATTTTCCTTGGATCGATCAAAACAAACCTAGTTCTAGAGCCATCCTGTGTTTTGGATCCTTCAAAATACAAGGTCCACAAGTTGTTTATACAAGGATCTCTTTCCATGCTAGTATTGCTAACAATACTGCTACTACTGTTACAAAGTACTATAAATTTTCATTTTCATCAATTGGGCAAGGAAGGAGACCCAACTATGTATCTAGTGGGGTGGGGCTTTGTTGTGCAAGATAACACCCCAACTGTGTTTCCATAAAGCAATTGCCAAACAGAAGTTCTGTGAAATCCAACAGTTCATTTTGACCATTCAAGGGAGTAACATTGTGTTTCATATACCTCTCCAACAACATTCCAATATGGTTGTTTCTGCCTTGGTACGGAAGCCATAAGTGTGACCAGTCTGTAGCAAAATATCCTTGCAACTTGTTGGACTAGTTTGTGCTAAGCAGAAGACATATGCTTCTGGGATGTCCATGATCACAATGTTGATGCACTGGTGAACTTGTTCATCGGATGATAACCGGATGATCACATCCCAGAGTTAACCAATGGATGGTACACACATTCGATCAAGTTGGATGATTTACCTAGCTATACTACTCCATTGCGCATTGATATGTTTAGAAATAAAGAGTGGAATGACATTGAATGATGCACGAGAGCCAAACAAATAGTTGTGGACATTGAACTTTAATATTTTGAATGATAATAAAAATGGTGGGTAGAGTGAGTTCACTTCTTCCATGCGAAGCACTTGAGTACAGATGTAAGTGATCGAGGAGACTGACTTGGTCCCTTGCTGGAAGAGGCAACATTGTTTGTGGAGTTTTTCCCCAGTGTGTGCAACAGAATATCCTGCTGACCTATGAGTTTGGTAAGCTCATACAGAGAGATGTTCGCAAGGGTCTTCTTCATGTCTTCAACGATATTGTAATCCAAAGCGGGAAGACTCACCTAGTTTTCCGGGGGAAGACTTGTGTTTGTACTATCTGGTGGAGTGTTTTGAAGTGTGTTGCTCATGGATGTATCTTTCGTTAGAGCTGTCTTCCTAGACTTGCTTTGTGTTTTCTATGTTGAGGATGCCGGTGGATCAACTTTTCTCAGAATTTTTTTGAATTTCTCTTTCGGTATCTCAATCATAGTAGGAGCCCCTTGACTTCTGAAGTTGTATCAACCGTTCTATTTTGGGGCTTCCTTCTCATTTGTTGTTTTCTTCTGGGAATCATTTAGAAATTAATACATGTTAATCACATGCCCAAAACTTGGAGCTTCAGCAGATGAAACATCCTCTTCGTCATCTTCATCTTTTGACTGAACTTGCTCACTGGCATTAAAATGATCATTCATCCTTGAAGTCACAGAGCCCATAACTCAGTTCCAATCTACACAGGTCTTCTTTGAATTTCGTGCTTGGTGGAACTCACATAAGTTGTCCTTCAAAATTAGGTCTGTTCAGAAAACAACATTTGAAATCTGCAAAAATTTAGCTGGGTGACTATACCTAATGTTAGATTATTCCAACGTGCAAAACCGAAGGATATTCTACTCAATGCCATCTCGGTTGCTCAATGCCATAATGGTTGTCCATTTCTTGAGTTATGCTACTTCAGTTGTCAAGGAATTGAGGAGATGAGTAAGGGTCTCAATTTCACTTGTTTCCTTTTCCTTCACCTTACTCAGAGTAGTCTGAGACCTCCTGCCTACATCTTTGGAGTCCATATCTGGTTCATCATCTACAGTGACTCCAATCACGCACAGGTCTTTCTCCACATCAATTACTTCTTAGAAAATTTCTGAAAGTGTTGGTTTCATAGCTCGCTTGACAAACTGCACAATGTTGGTCAACAGTGCAGACAAGTAGTAGTCGAGTGTGATGGAGTCATGAGGTTTAGTGTATGCAGTGAACTTGTTCAGGATACAGTTAAACCTCTGGTTAACGTCTTTCATTTTCTCTTTCAGCTCTATCTTAAGACTACCCAATTCTTTCAACAACATGACAGGAGTTTTGTCATCAACAAATTTCTTAAGGAAAATGCTCTTGAACATCCCCCAGTTCTGAATGGAGTTGAGAGGAAGGTTGTGGTACCATACAATTGTTCTGCCATCCAAGGTACATGGAAAAAATCTACATGCAACATCATCGTAACATACCTCGAGTGTCTGCAGATGTAGGTAGAACATGTCTATATGATCTTCAGCCTTCACTGCTCTGCCAAGGTCATACTTCATTAATAAATTCTCTGTGTGCCTTGGAATCTTGTGTAAGGAATCGTGGAGTGCCAATGGGCCTTGTGTCATCCATTCAATATTTTGATAAACCATGTGTAGGTTTTAACCCCGTACAGAAATTACCTGCATACAAATTCAAAATCACATGAAAAATAAAAATGTGAGAGCATAACACATAAAACACATATACACAGAGATTTCCCACTGGATCCCAAAATCGGGACTACCAGCTTGATTTTTCATTATGTTCCTTTCAATGT
>APFE031500818.1:0-11780 GCA_000404065.3 Pinus taeda
TCTCTCTCTCTCTCACCCCCTATCTCTCTCTCTTTCTCTCGCCCTCTCTCTCTTTTGCTCCCTTCATCTCGCTCTCTCTCCCTATCCCCCCTCCTTCCCTCTCTCTCTCAATCTTCCTCCGACACCCTCCTTCCCACGCTCTCACTCTTGCTCAATTCCACTCTTTCTCTCTCTCTCTCTCTCTCTCTCTCTCTCTCTCTCTCTCCCACACCACCTCCACTCTCTCTCCCTCACTACACCACATCCTACCCTCCCTCTCTCCCTCCCTCTTTCTCTCTCTCCATCTGTCTCCCCCTCCCTCCCTATATCTCCCTTTGTCCCATCTCTTTCTCTCTCTCTCTCTCTCTCTCTCTATTTCCCTCCCCCCTCCATGCTCTCTATCTCCCATGCCTCCTTCCCTCACTCTCTCCGTTTCCCTCTTTCGCTCTCTATCCATCCATCTCCCCCTCCCTCCCTCTCTCTCCCTTTATCCCATCTCTCTCTCTCCCTCTCTCCCTCTCACTATCCCTCGCCTAGACCTCCCCCTCTCTCTCTCCCTATCTCTCCCTCTGTCTCGCTCTTTTTCTTCATCCCTCGCTCCCTCCCTCTCCCTCTCTCCCACCTCTCTCTACCTCAGCACCCCTCCTTGCCTCTCTCTCTATCCTCCCTTCCTTCCTTCATCCTCCTTCCCACACCCTTCTTTCCTCTCTCTAGATCTCTCTCTATCTATCTCCCTCCCTCTCTCACTCACTCCCTCCCTCTCTCTCTCTCTCCCTTGCTCTCCCCCCTCCATTTCCCCCTCCCTCTCCCTCTCCTTCTCTCTCTCCCTCCGTCCCACCCTCTATCCCTCCCTCCCTTGCCGTCCTCCTCCTTCTCTCTCTCCCTATGTCTTTCTCCCTCTCTCTTTCTCTCTCTCTCTCTCTCCATCACTCACTCTCTCTATCTCTTTCTCTCCCCCTCCTTCCCTCTCTCTCCCTCACTCTCTCTCCCCCTCCATTTCTCATCCCCTCCTTCCATCCCTCTCCTCTCCTCTCTCTCTCTCTTCTCCTATCTCTCTCTCTATCTATCCCTCCCTCTTTCTCTCTCACTCTCTCTCTCACTCTCCCCTTCCTCCCTCTATCTTCCCCCCCTCCCTCTCTCCCATCTCTCTCTCTTGATTGCTCTCACATTCTCTCTCCCTCTCTCCCTCCTCTTCCTCTCTCTCTCCCTCCCTCGACCTCGCTCTCCCTCCCTCTCTCCTTCCCTATCTCCCTATCACTCTCCTTCCCTCTCTTATCCCCCCTTCCATCTCTCTCTCTCTCTCTCTCTCTCTCTCCCCTTCCCTCCACCCCCCTCCCTCTTTCTCTCTCTCTCCCTCCCTCCTTTTTATATTTAAGTAATAAAATACATTTATTTCACATATTTTAAATAATTAAAACAATTATATTCATGAATAATTTTGTTTTACATTACAAAATTAAAATAATAATAATAATAATACATATATAATTAAATAATGCATATCATTCTAGATTATAAACAATCATGTATAAAACAAAAATTTCAACTTGCAAAAATATTAATTTCATATTATATAATTTCAAATCAATAAATAATTACATGAACATGAATATAACTAAACAATATAAATATGAATGTTATGCACAAGTAGATTTATGCGGCGGAAAGTTGGGTTGAGCTAGGGTTCTGAGAACGAAACCCTCGCCGGCACTGACAGCACAGCGGATCGGGTTCAGGCTCTGCACAAGAATATCTGCAGCGTGACAGCGCTGAATGGGATCAGCGAAGGATAATGGTTCCGCCTCAGGGGGGGGCGTCAAAGTCCTCCCCCTCACGGCACAGCCAAGGACCTAAGGTCATCTTTGGGTCGGTTGATCTGGACATTCTCAACAAAGGGGAGAAGCAACAGGGAAATGACAATGATCCACCAGAGGAACAAGAAAATCGGGCGAATAACCCGAAGGTCACCTCATCTACCTGTTGACCGGTAGCCAAGGAAAGGCCACGAATAGAACTGCCCGGAGATAAGATCGACAGCAGGATCGAGTTTATAAAGGACCATGCAATTTTTGGAAAATTCATAGGGTTTTGGCCAACCGAATGGGCCTTAAATGGTTGGATTGCAGCAAAGTGGAAGCCTAAGGGAGATGTCACTCTCCAGCTGGGGCCGAAGGGCTTCTTCACTGCCATCTTCTTCTGTCTGGAAGACAAATACAGGATCCTGGGAGGAGGTCCGTATTTCTTCAACTCGGCACGTCTCTACATCAGGGACTGGATGCCCAGATTTAACCCTGACAAGGAAGATCTCACTTGGGCACCCGTTTGGATCATATTATACTCACTCCCCGATGAATACTGGGAAGAAGAATGTCTAATGGGCATAGGAAATGGGGTGGGACAATACATCAGGGTAGCAAAAGAAACAAAAACCCGTAAGTATATTTCCTATGCAAGAATATGTGTATTTATTCGACTGAATGAAGCTCTTCCTGAGTCAGTAACCCTTGCCCATCGCGACGAGGAGTGAATCCAGCCTCTCGATTATGAGCATGTGCCTTTCAGGTGCAGGAGATGCCATGCACTAGGGCATCTATTTTGGGATTTCCCTCTCAATGTTAAAGCCAACTCTCCTGAATCTTCTGAATCCCCATCTCAGGATGGCTTTACCAAAGTCTCAAACAGAAAGCACTCGCATAAAAAGCCTTAGAATGGGTCCAAACCCTAGCCTTCCAAACCCCAAAATCCGGCTTCCAAGAATAGCTTTGAGTCCCTAGGCGATTTCTCAGATGATTAGCCCCTTGATACTGACAGTATCCCTGCACACCCTTCCTCTTCCACCCACCCCCCTCCATCCATCCCCCCACCCAAGTCTAAATCTCCCATTATCATCCCGACCATCCTAAGCAGGCATCAGGAAAACACAGCGGAGATCCTTAAGGAAATGGAGGTGGATGGGAAGTTGATCCCCCCTCAGGATTCAGATACCCATCAAGAGGAAACCAGTCAAGTGCAAAATATGGAGGAAGAGCCAGAAAGCATAGATCTACACGGCCTGGATATTATTGAACTGGAGCTATGTTGCAAAAAAAAGGCATATGAAAAAATCTCTGAGTCAGATATAGATAAGTTGGAAGTGGTCATCTCCAGAGCGTTCCACCAACACCAACTGGGCATAGAACCTGGCAGCACTTGGGATGGCAGCCCGCGTCCAAAGGACACCAAAAAAAGGGGGAGAAAGACAGATCTCCAGAGAACAATAGAGATCGGAAAACCCCTGGTAGATTCCGATAGATATGCGAAGCTGATGAAGTACTACAGCCCTGCCCAAACTAGTTAAACCATGAAGCTCGTATCATGGAATTTAACAGGGCTTAATAGCCCAGGAAAATGTAGGATGTTAAAAAACATGATCAAGATGGAAAATCCACAGATGTGTTTCCTCCAAGAAACCAAATGCAATAGTACCACACTGGGTCGCATACTCTCAAAGGCCTGGCCAGGATGCCGATCTGTGGCTGTGGACACCACGGGAGCCTCTGGTGGGCTTGCTATAGCGTGGAACACCCAGGCTGTAATGCTCACTGACTTCCACGCCTCCCATCACCTCATTCAAGCCGCCTTTCACATTCTAGGCACCAACATACATGGGAACTTATCCAATGTCTATTTTCCGCAGGACTCTGGGAGTAAAAGAGCGCTCCTCGACACCATTGAAGCGCTAAGCATAAATAGGCAACATCCATTTTGGATCGTTGCAGGGAACTTCAACATGATAACCAAAATAGAGGATAAGATAGGAGGCAGATCCAGATTGGAACCTGAAGTAGATCGCTTCAAGGACTTCATCCATAACGCCTCTCTCATAGACATACCATTCTACAATGGCACCTTTACCTGGAGCAATCGCAGAGGTGGCAAGCATCAGATTGCTTCTAAACTAGATCGCTTCCTGATCTCGGATAACGCGGTGCATCTCGGAGGTGATCTCACTGCTGCAATCTTGGCCCACTCCGGGTCGGATCACTGGCCAATAGCTTTGCAATGGCAGCGACCAGGGATAGAACCAAAAGACCTTTCCGGTTTGAGGGATTTTGGCTAATGCCAGCATTCAAGGACTTCGTCAGAACCATATGGGCCGCCTTCATCCCACCAGAAGGCTCAAAAATGTTCCAGCTACAGCAGAAACTGCGATTTCTAAAAAGTCACCTAAAACGCTGGAATCGGGAGACCTTCGGGAATATTTTTGAGGCGCAACAGGAGCTCAATAAGGAGCTGAAGGATCTCCATCAGAAAGTAATAAATGCAGGGCACACAGAGGCAACCTTGGACAAAGAACGACACATACACAACCATCTTGAAGAAAGAAGGAAGCAGGAAGAAATTTACTGGAGGCAAAAATCAAGGGTCAGGTGGCTAAAAGAAGGGGAGCGCAACACCAAGTTCTTCCATAGAACTATAGTGCAGAGAAGGATGCACAATAAGATTCCTTTCATCCAAAACCAAGAGGGGGTAAAAGTTGAGGAGCATGAGAAAATAGAAGAAATCCTCCTCAATCACTTTCAGCAGGTACACCAAGACCAGGCGGTAGATCGGCAGAGGGTGATTGGAAAAATAACCAGCAACATCCCCAAGCTGGTTACAGAGGAACACAACGAGTTACTAATGCGCCCAATTCAAACGCGATGGCACAGCTCAAAGAAGGTAAGGCCCCTGGATCAGATGGTTTCACTACCACGTTTTTTCATGTTTTCTGGGATTTTATTAAGATGGAGGTTTGGCAAGTAGTTGAGGAATCCAGAGCTCTACGCTGGCTTCTCCCCTCCCTTAACTCCACTTTCATCACTCTCATCCCTAAAGAGGAGAAATCCATAAATCCTGATAAATTCAGACCCATTTCTCTCTGTAACGTCCTTTTTAAAGTCATTTCCAAAGTCATTGCTAACAGATTAAAACCTCTTCTACCCATCCTCATCTCTCCGGAGCAATCGGGTTATGTCGAAGGCAGACAGATAATGGATGGAATTATCCTCACACACGAAATCATCCATTCGCTCAAGCAATCCAAGCAAGCAGGTATGTTACTCAAACTCGATCTCTACAAAGCTTTCGACAAGCTTAGCTGGTCTTACATTCATCATATGTTGAAAGATTTTGGCTTCTGTTCCACCTGGGTTCGTTGGATCATGAGCCTTATCACCTCCTCCCATTTCTCCCTCCTTGTCAATGGTTTTCCCTCCCGCCCTTTCAAACCCTCCAGAGGCATAAGACAAGGGGACCCCCTCTCCCCCTTCCTATTTGTGATAATGGCTGAGGGTCTTGGCAGACACATCAAGCAGGCCCTCCAGTCTAATCAGCTCAGAGGAATCTCTATCCACAATTCTCCGGCCTCCTCTCATCAGCAATTTATTGATGACACCATGCTCTATGGTTACCCCTCAGCTCAGGAAGACTCTTACTTGAAATCCCTGCTCAACGACTTCTCTGACGCCTCTGGCACTCAGGTCAATAACTCCAAATCACAAATCTTCTTCTTCCACACCCCTCCGTCAGTTAAATCCGCCGTCTCCCGTATCCTTCGCTTCCAAACCGCCTCTCTCACATCCACTTACCTTCGAGCTCCCCTCACTGCCTCGGCCATAAAGCAGCCTTCCTGGTGAACTCTCCTTGAGAAGCTCGATTCAAAACTCAATCTATGGAATCACCGCTCCCTCAATCTAGCTAGTCGGGTTGTGCTTATTAAGTCCATCCTCCAAGCAATGCCTCTCTATCTTTTTTCTATCCTTCCGGCACCAAAATGGGTATTAAAAAGATTCAGAAACCTGTAGCGTGACTTTTTGTGGGGAGCTCTGCCACTAATCGCAAATGGGCACTAGTGAAATGGGACACGGTATGCAGGCCCAAAATCAAAGGCAGCATCGGACTTAGAGATCCAGAGTACAGCAACACCATCATGAATGCCAAAATATGGTGGCAATGGATAACTAATCCAAACAAGTTATGGGCCAAAATATGGACCGCCAAATAGACCAACAACATGCCCCAAGCAGAGCTCATAATATTCAAGCCCACAATTAGTGGGTCACTTATTTGGAATGCCGCCAAACAGCATCATCAACTCATCCAGAAACACAGCTTTTGGGAAACACGGAATGGTCACAGTACTAGATTTTGGAATGACGCTTGGAACCAACTGCCCAAACTCTAAAGTGTTCTTCCTTCAATGATCATTCCGAACAGACAGGAGTAGCAACATGCAACCGTCCATCAATTCTGGGAACAGGAAGCGGTAAATGGATTCAGGAAGTGGCGACCGAGAAATTAGATAACCAGTATCAAAAGAATTCAGGAAGTAGCAGCACTTGAAGATGAGTTAAAGAAGAGAAGCATTCGGTATGAGAACAACGAGGATATCCTTAGATGGGGCTACCTCCCCAAAGGATCATATTCCACTTCCGAAGCCTATAATCTTATAGGCGACTCCACCATCAGGCCGAACCCTCTATGGGGGCGAATATGGGACTTCAAAGCTTGGCCCAAAATATCCCATTTCCTCTGGATGGTTGGCACAAAAAGCTTCTTACCTGGGATAAGCTGAGGAGACGCAATTTCCAAGGTCCTTCGATATGCCACAACTGCTTTAAAAATGAGGAAACCTTACAGCATCTTCTGGATACATGCCCAATCGCCAATCAGCTATGGGAGAAGGTTGGTTTCAGGTGTCAAAAAATATGCAAAGGACCTGGCGACATCATAGATACCATCCGTCAGTGGCCGAAAAGCCCCTATGACTGTGCGATCCTCAACTACATGTGGAACATAATCCCAGGCACAGTATTATGGAACATCTGGAAGGAAAGGAATAGGCGCATTTTCAAAAACCAGAGCTCGCCCATTGAGGAAATATGGGGCAGACTGCATGGCAATCTCAGAGAAACCATGCTTCTGAAATCACAGACTAAAGAAGATCTCCCTACCACAGATAATGAGAAAAACATCCTGGACAACTGGAAGCTGGAGCTACCACAAGAGTATGCCACTCATCAGACAATGAAATGTAATATCAAGGAAGTCAGAAATTGGATTGCCCCACCCACCAACTCATACAAACTCAACTTTGATGGAGCCTCTAAAGGCAACCCTAGGCCAGCAGGATTTGGAGGTATCATTCGTAATCACAATGGTACCCCCCTGTAGATCTACTTCGGCAATATAGGGTGGGACACCAATAACTCCATGGAGTTGGAGGGACTCTGGCAAGGGCTCTTAGTTGCTAAGCGACTCAATCTTCAACCGTTGATAGTGGAAGGTGACTCCCAGATCATCATCAACATGGCAACGCGCATTCAGAATGGCTCTCAAGCTAGAAAAGTAGCTGGTAGTTGGAGACTAGAAGCAAGGCTAAACAACATTGCTCATGAGCTGCGCAATCACAGAGCCCTCTCCTTTCATCACACCAGAAGAGAAGGTAATAAGATTGCTGATTTCCTAGCCAATATTGGGGTAGAAAGTAACCAACCTTTCCAAGCAGGAAACTTGGACATCATCCCTAGCAATCAACAGACTCAGGAATGTGAGAATCTCCTCCAAAGAGACACTGAATCCCCGGATGCGAGTGCTGGCACGTCACAGGGGGTCGAGCCACATGCCCAGCATGTGCCGCCCCATGCTAATATTAATGGTTAATGGGAATTCGCCGCCAAATGTCAATACTCCGCAGCCCAAGCTTTGGGCATTCAATGCCGAGCAGAGTGAATAGATGGAGTTGCAAATTGCAGTTATTACTCGCTCTCAACGAGGGAATGAGGTAGGATATCAAGGGGAAAATGAGCCGAAGCAAGCTCATTGGCATGGTGAAGCTGGGGAGGTGCAGACGCAGAAGAATTCTGGGTGGGCAGTTATCCTACCACCTCGACAAGCAGTCTTGGCTTTCCGTCGCTGCAATTCAGGTACATGCCTTAGGTGGGAGCAACAATTCAAGAGCATTCAAGGCAAACTGGTTACGAGGAGTGAAATTCCTCCCTCAGGCAAAGGTTGCTCAAAGGTTGTCACGCCTGAGTGGGACCTGTGGCGAGTTCCGCCTTGTGTTTGGTCTTACAATTCATCTCAGGTTCACGAGGGAGATAGAGGGGTGTCCATGGCAAGGCTGTGTGAACGGCAACCAAGCAGAAGAGGACCTGGCTGAGGTTCATCCTCTCACCCACCGGCAGTGGATGAGCACCATCACTGCTGCTGCTGCTACTGCTACAGGCGGTCAAGGGCTACACCAATTCAAGCGGGGAAATTTATGGAGGTTGGCAGCTCAAGTGAAGGGGATCCCGTTCTTCCAGCATTCGCTCAGTTGTGTTCACCCTGGGCAGCTCAAAGGATAATGCAGGTATCAATGCTCACATTTCAGTTCTTTTTACTAAAGTTCCTGAAAGGAATGATGGCGGGAAGCCTCCAGGATCGGCGGAACCACTTCCAGAGGGCACTAGGGAGGAGAGCCCTGTTCTGCAGCCACCAATTGAGGTGGGCACCTCAGGGAAGGAGATTCTGCACTCCCCGTCGCATCCCCAGGCGCCGGAACCTCAGGGCACTGCAAAGGATCCATGGACCACCATGTGGGAAGGAGTCCCTGAGGGCCAGGGATGGTGCTATATCGTGGAAGACAAAAGCCTCTGCGACGATTGATCCTCCGACGCGCGTACCGGCACATGCCTTTCTCTCTCAACTCGGGTCTAGGATAAAGGTCTCTGCGGGTATTTGGGTTTTGGTCATCACTGTGTTTGTTCACTTGCAGTTTTTTACACTGTCTTGTTTATATCGGTCTAGTTTACTCTCAGTTTTTAATACTGTCTTGTACATGTCGGTCCACTGCAAGTTCTCTGATGGACACGGTCCACAGTCAGTTTTTGATGGAAGCCCCTGCGTGGGCCGTCATGCTCATGTTTAACTCAATGCGGTTCCATGTTCTGTTGCTTGTCAAGTCATATTGGTTTCCAGCCTCAGTAAGTTTTTGGAGGAATTTTGGAAGTCCTGTAGGTGCTGCCCCTGTGAGGGAGCTTTTTGTTTCAAAGCTAAGCTATCCAAGGTACCACTGCTGGCCCTGGACGGCCTGTCTCACTGCTTGTAAAGTTTACCTGTAAATATAATACAATAGACTAGCTAGTTTTTTACCGAGAAAAAACTAAACAATATAAATATAATAAACCACTAAAAAAAATCTGTATACATTTCTTAGTTATATTGGTCAATGTTAGCTAAATCAATAGTAGTTAATAGAAAAACATAATGATATAAGTTGGCCAGAAGAGGTACTAATAAATCTTAGTTATATTGGTCTATTTAACTAATTCGATTGTGGTTAATAGGGCAATATAATCATATCATGTTGCTTTAGAAGGAACTAATAAATCGAGATGTGAAGTGGATAAATTAATTGCTTGGTTAGGCATATGTAGTTACATAATTTTCGGTTAGTAATAACCACTAGTAAGTTACACATTTACAATTTTACTACTACATATATGTTGAGGAAAACATAAATAATGTTGAGAAGTTACTTTTAGTAAACATATTTATTTACATCTTATTCTTATCTATTTTTTTTTATGCAAATGATTACAGTTATATATTAAAAATTGCAAAAGCTAAAAATAATCAAAACATAAATAATGTTGAGAAGTTACATTTAGTAAAAATATTTATTTACATCTTATTCTTATCTATTTTTTTATGCAAATGATTACAGTTATATATTAAAATTTGCAAAATCTAAAAATAATCAAACTAAACAGGAAATCTAGAGTCATTCATTATAACGAGGAAAGTGTGAGGATATAGAATGATGAATTTAGAGAGCAAGAGAAAGGCTCTCTTGTTTAGTTTTTTAAATAAAGAAAGATATTTACATTGATTTGTTTGTTGTATAACTAGATCACTCCCTCTTAAAAGGTAAATCCTCAAAAATTTTAAAAACATTGGAATATTCTACCCTCTATAAAAGCCATATATTACAACTAATAAAAATGACATGAATTTCTTACATAGAAACACATGCACGGAAAAGTCTTTTTCTGACTAATATCCCTACAAAATCATTACCACAAATTTTACAAGAAAATCTTTCAGAAATTTTAAAAACATTGGAATATTCTACCCTCTATAAAAGCCATATATTACAACTAATAAAAATAACATTAATTTCTTACATAGAACCACATGCACGGAAAAATATTTTTCTGACTAACATACCTGCAAAATCATTACCACAAATTACCAAAAAAATCTTTATATGGAAATATCATAAAAAAGTTTGTCGAACCAATATGCCTGTAAAACAAGCCCCAGAAACCCTCACAAATTAAAAAACCTCACAAATTAAAAAACGCATACACATGCGTGGACAAATCATTGAAAGAAAACAATAAAATAGAATAAAAACAAATTTCATAAACTTATTGAAAACAACCCAATAATTCATACACCTACCCGTATTGAGGAATACAAAAAAAAGCCTACCAGTATTGAGGAATCCAATAATTCATACACCTACCAATATTGAGGAATGCAAATAAACAAAAAAACAAAAGCCTACAAGTATTGAGGAATGCAAATAAAAAGAACAAAACCCTACTAGGAGGATATAACATATCATTGAAAGAAAAGAATAGTGAAATAAAGGAAAAACAAATTGGATAAACTTATTGAAAACAACCCAATAATTCATACACCTACCAGTATTGAAGAATGAAAATAAAAAAAACAAAACCCGGGGAATGCAAATAAACAAAAAAAAAAGCCTACAAGTATTGAGGAATGCAAATAAAAAGAACAAAACCCTACTAGGCAGATATAACATATCATTGAAAGAAAAGAATAGTAAAATAAAGGAAAAACAAATTGGATAAACTTATTGAAAACAACCCAATAATTCACACACCTACCAGTATTGAAGAATGAAAATAAAAAAAAACAAAACCCTGCTAGGTCGATATAACATTATAACTTAAGGCCAATAAAAATGAAAAATGGCCACCATTTCAACAAGGCTATTTTCTTACTAATCATTAAATATAAATTAATACAGTAATTATATTGATATTTTCTCAACAAATCTATTTTATTACTCACCATTAAATATAAATTAATGCAAGGATTATATTGATAAAAATAGAAGAGTAATTTCATAATTCGGGAGTAAAATTTATCAAACATAAGAAAAAATTAAAAATAAATAAATTTATCTACTTATTACATGTACAAATATGTTTAAATGTCGAATATAAATAGAAGAATGGAGAGCAAGGGCTCTTGGATGGGAGACAATCAGCATGCATATATTAACAAAGAGAAGCTTGGTTTATCCACTTCTTCGAGATAGATAAAATTTGCAGTTTTCGTACAATTATATAAAGGTACTTTTCTGGCTATAACAAAGAAAATGATGATGAAAAATATTTAAAATTGAAGGGCTGAGAATTAAAACTATTCACTGAAATTTTCAAGCTTGCTGAGTTACCTATACCACAAGTTAAATATTTTAAGCTTCTAAAGATATCAAACAAGATGATGGAAAAATAGGTGTGCACCAGGAAAATAATGTTATAAACATGAAAGACTATGATCATTTTCTAATTCCTAGAGAAATTAAGAGAGGTAGTATAAATAAAATAGGAGGATACCTAGTAGAAATAAAGTAAATAAAAATTTAGATATGAACTCTAGAAGACTGATGAAATCACTAAAATAGAAGTGCAAATTTAGCTCCAGAAGGAAAGAAAGACAACTTTCTTCTTTAGTTTCCTGAGGCATAACATTAT
>APFE031500819.1:0-15629 GCA_000404065.3 Pinus taeda
ACAGCTTAGCAAAGGTAAATGAAAAATATGATAAGTCTAAGCAAAATGTGGCTGAGAGGGAGAGAGAAGTAAAAGCTCTGAAGAAAAGAATTGCAGAGCTAGAAAAGGAGCTCAATTTTGAGAAGGTTACAGCAGAGCTCAAACAAGTAATTTGGACCACCATTGGACAAGAAATAACTAACCAATGGGAGTACATTGAAGCCATATATGAGCAAGTGGGACTCATTGGCAGGGCAAGAAAAGAACTACACAGAGCAAGGACTTCTCTGGGTAACATGCCTGAGTTTGCCCCCAGGATGATTGAAGTACTCAACTATAGGACAAGTTCCCAGCTGGTGAAAATGGGAATTGGAAATAGGACTGAAACTATTTCTTTGATCAAAAGAGTCCTAACAATGAAGAATTTAATCCAGACCCTGGACAGAAGAATCCAGGATATGCAAGGTGATATAAACAAATTTCAAAATAGGTTCCTAGCTCTGCAGGACAAAGGGCTCCCCAGCTTGTTAGAACCAGGGAAGTTACTCTCTCATGAAAAGTATATCAAGAGGGTAAGCACTTTTGCAGCAATTCAGATTGATGAGACACCAGGAACATCTTCAGCAGGCCCAGTAACAGGGCAAATTCTTTTTGAAAAATTAGATAATTTGTTTTTTATTAGAAATGAAGTGTTGCATCTATTTGATGAGCCCCCCCATTTCTATAAATATACAGAGGCTGATGAGACCTTAGGGTCAATTTTGAAACATCAGCTTTCTCCTCCAGACACATGGAAAGATTTAATGGGGTTACTTTTGAACCAAAGTTGAGAAGTTAAATCTTTTTCTTCGGCAAAAGGTTTATATTACATATACAGGTAGGCAAAAGCCATATCAGCAGGTATGAAGACGCTGAGCCAACTCAGCACAGGTACTCGACCGCAGCAACAGCATCAGCAAGCACAGGTGGCAGGGCCAAGAAGATACAAAAAGTAAACAGCTGCACAGCACATCATTCTGCAGTTATGATAAAGCCGCACAACCGACTCCACAATGCCCAAAGGTCAAAAATTATCCTGATGAGAGTTAAAGGCTTTTAAGACTCATTTATATTTGTAATTACTTCTCATCTACACTCCATGTACGAGTGTAAGAGATATTTTCCTCTCAGATGACTCAATACCTGAGATATTTTTGTATGAAACTTCTATATATTCCCCCTCACATTTGTTAAGAGGGGTTGGACTCCGGATGTAAGAAATCTCTTGATTATCTCTTCTGTTACTCTTATGTTGTAAATTCTTCAGAGCAGCTAATACAAACACTGATGGGATTTCTCCAAGCATTGTCTCTCTCGATCTCTTAATGGTGTATGGCTTGAAGTTGCAGAATTCTTGTGTATTCCATGGCTCAATAAGTTTTTTTCTATACTCTCTGTTATATATATGTTTGTTACACTTTCATATGTATTTCATGTATCTCCATGTATTCAAAATCTAAATGGCCAGGAAAAAGAATAGTCCCAGGATTTGATCGTTGATTACCCTGAGCTCAATCCTAGTCGTTTCATATGTTTTCCTCAGTTAAAGTATTTAAAGAGTAATACTTCAGTGCTACCTTTGATACTATATCATCATAGTGTTCTGTTATTTCAAGAATTCAAGTAATTGCTCCTAAATAATAGACCTCTTTCAATTCACTCAACTTAGTAAGGAACCCTTAATTGCTCTTTACTGGTTGTTTTCCATCTTCATTCTCAAAATCTGCAATTTGTTCCATGAAATACATTACAAGCCCTGTAATTCACAGCTGTACTTAAGTCAGGATCTCAAGGAAACGACAGCCAAAGACCCCATTGCCCAATGGATTAGTTTCACCTGCAGACAGACTCTAAAAACTATCAGAAGCATCCTCCCAACCAAATAACTAAAAACAATCAAGCATTCACTTCATAACTTAGCCTAAATTTTTCATTTACACAGTATCAATCCTTACAGAGAGAGCCCTCTCTGACTACAGCTGGGCTAGAAGCTGTAGCCCAAAGATTGGTTAGTGGTTAC
The DNA here is from genome assembly GCA_000404065.3 of Pinus taeda. Taxonomy (NCBI): domain Eukaryota; kingdom Viridiplantae; phylum Streptophyta; class Pinopsida; order Pinales; family Pinaceae; genus Pinus; species Pinus taeda. The sequence goes on from APFE031500819.1 coordinate 2,039, forward strand.
CCCGGCCGTATTCCCTAAGGAGTCATAGGGAACAACCTGGGTGATAACAACCCTGATGGTGTGAAAGGATACCAACTCCAGATTTCCTCTACGAACAAGCTCATCATTTAGTGAAGTGTCCAATTTGAAGAAAGTCTCTCGCATGCACCTCAATTGCCGCATGCAGACACCTTTTATCTACCTCATGTCCGAGATGATGACTCAATGCACTCAGATGCAGATACAGAGCATGTAGATGCCGTGGTGGAACATGCAGATGCAGAGACAGAGTCTTCAGATACAAATCCAATGCATGCATATGATGATCCATATCCAAGCCCAGATTGGGCTTCCAGCGGTGAATCAAATTCCCCTGTCATAAATCAGAGAACAAGGAACTTACGTGAGATATATGCAGAAGACCACGAAGCTGCTATAAATGGTCTTGTGGGGGATACTTCTAATCCGCAGAGGACTAGCTCAGAGTTTATTGAGCCTCCTCTTGCCCTCACTACCACTGAACCATCGTCATCCTAGCATTGTTATTTGGTTCATTCTTTTGATCCATAGTCTTATGCTGAGGCTGCTGAGCATCCATCTTGGGAGTCTGCCATGGAGGAGGAGTATAACTCCCTCCTCGAGAACTAGACCTGGGATCTGGTCCCCCTTCCTTCAAGAAGGAAACTTGTCCGATGAAAATGGGTCTACAGGACCAAGAGTGCTAGGCTAGTAGCCAAAGGCTTCCAGCAAGTGCATGGCATTGATTATGATGAGACCTTTGCTCCAGTAGAAAAGATGGATTCCATATGCCTTGCACTTGCCATTGCGGCTGCCCAGCGGTGGGAAGTACATCAAATGGATGTGAAGAATGCCTTTCTTCACAGAGACATATCTGAGGAGATCTACATGGAGTAGCCACATGGTTTCATTTAGGATTCATCTTTGGTCTGCAGACCAAAGAAATCTCTCTACGGCCTTAAGCAGGCCCCGAGAGCTTGGTATGCAAAGATGGATTCTTTTCTCTTATCACAAAACTTTGAAAGATGTAAGTCTGATCTGAATGTTTACATGCTCAAGACACATGATTCTCTTCTTATCTTAGTTTTGTATGTGGATGATCTCCTGATCACCGACAGCTTGGCTTCAGCCATTGCTACAGTCAAGAGGGCCTTGCATGATAGGTTCTTGGTGACAGACATGGGTCCATTACACTTCTTTCTTGGTCTTGAGATCAGCCAGGATGCCACAGGCATCAAACTCTCTTGGGCTAAGTATGCACGGGATCTCCTCAAGAGATTTTGCATGACTTACTGCAAGCTAGCACCGACTCCTTTTCTGTCTGGGGTCCACCTTGAGGATGGAGGTGACGCTCCATTAGTTGACAGCACTGTCTACTGATAGCTAGTAGGGAGCTTATTGTACCTCACCCACTCCAGACCAAATCTCTCATATGCAGTAGGGGCAGTTTCCAGATAGATGCAAGAGTCGCATGAGCTACACTGGAATGCTGCCAAGCACATCCTCTGATATGTGCAGGGCACCATCATCTTCAGGATTCACTATGTAGCAGGGACTACATTGAATCTCCTTGGCTTCATAGATTCTCATTGGGCGGGAGACAACATTGATTGCAAGTCCACCTCTGGATATTCACTCAGTCTAGGATCTGGCCCTATTTGTTGGTCGAGCAAGAATTAGGCTGCTATTGCTCTCTCTTCAGTTGAGGCCGAGTACAGAGGAGTAGTCAACATCACCATTCAGGCTCTGTGGCTACAACAATTCCTCACTAAGTTGGGCGTCCAGTTCCACCAACCCATTTTCATCTAGTGTGACAACCAGAGCACTCTCAAATTTTGCATGGATCTAGTACAGCGGCAGCGGACGAAGCACATAGAGATCCTTATGCACTACATCAGAGACTTAGTACATGATCAAGTCATTGATTTGCAGTTCTGTCCTTCAGCAAAACAAGCTGCAGACATCTTCACCAAGACATTCAATAAGCAAAAGTTTCACTCTCTGCGCGATTGTCTTGGAGTGAAGGACACAGTTGCTTAGCAACTGTCTTTTCTTCCTCTTTTCTTTTGATTACAATGTATTTTGAGCGGGTCGGTTTTCCCACGAGGTTTTCCTTCTTTCCTCAATTTTAGTACAAGTTGCACTATATTTTGGGTGACCTTTGGCCTTAGTTGCCAGGGCCCATTTTCTATTTTTCTCCATAGTGGTGTTCAGGGGGGTGTTGGAACTACTACACAACTACATGGGGACTCTTAGTTAGAGCATGGGACTACATGCAAGATTCCTTCTGCATGATTTACTCTTTGATTTTCTCCTTCTTTAACTCCGCATCTGGTTAGTTCTTCTGCATGATTTACTCCCTGATTTGCTCCTTCTTTCACTCCGCCACTGGCTAGTTCTCTCCTGAACTTGTTGTAGGTGTTGAGTCTTGTCATTGATCACCACTATGGTGCATTACCTAGGGATATTCACCCAGTAATGCTATATCATGAGCATTGTAACCTATTTTCTAATGAATCATTCTTTTGTTATTTCAATTTTCTTTTAGTTTTTTTTCTCTGCAAAGCTGCGTGTTCAACCTTTACTAGCTAGATTCATTTGTGTAGGTTTTCTAACACATTTACAGCTATATGTTGGACTTTGAACTGAGGGAGAGGACGCTGAGGGTGATGGAGTGGCAACTTTAGGAGCAGACGCAGGAGAAGGAACAGTGGGGGCAGTGGCTGTCGGAGGAGAAGCGGGCGATCTCGTTGTACGAGATTAAACTAGCGACATTTTTGTTGTTCCTGCCTTGGGTGACAGTGCTGGTGCTAGTGCGGAGGAGGCTGAGCTCATCAATCCCAAAACAAAAACAAAGTAGAGAATTGCAGTGAATTGCCCCATATTTTCTACTGGTTGCTGGAGATGAAGGACGTAGTAGAAACTCTACAAAGTTGATCTCAAAAACTAAAGAAAATTAGTCCAACAGAAAAATCCCTTACATAGAGAAAGAGAGAAGATAGCAAGATAGCAGGCAAGGGGTTGTGAATGGAGGCCTTGATGTAGTATAGCATAAAGGTCGGCCACGACCACAATCAGTGATTCCTTTTCAATTACTCCACAATGCGATGTGGGCCACATCTAACTGATTTCCAGCTGTCGACGTCCCTACTCAATAGCCGGTCGTCGATGATTGGCCTTGCTTGGATGAGTTGGATTGCTTTCATCTGAAAGAACATGTACAACGTCCCTAGATCTATGACATTACATGCTGGAATGGTTTAACAGAATTTCAAGAATGTCCATGATCTATAGGCATTTTGTCATGCCACGGTTTCACAGCAAAATTAAGAAGATAGGAAGTGTATATATGAATTTGCATGGAGTTTGGACACCATCAACGTCAAACTTTCTACCGGACAAATACACCTCATGTCTTTTGATAAAAACATGGTTTCCACATGTCTGGTAGAAGTCCATGTAAATTACGAGGAGATGGTCATTGGCGTTCAGACTTTTCCAAAATCTGTGTCTAAACACCTGACGACTTCGCCTCGGAAAAGGTTGGCTTTTTTGGAGCAGAGTTTTTGTTAAATCTGATTGGAATTAAAAAAAAAATCAGATTAATCTGATTGGAATTAAAAAAAAAAAAAAAATCAGATTACAGTGGTCAAATTGTGAAATAGTATCAGGGGTGTTAATGGTGTTCAATTTAGTTTTTTTTCTTAAATTAATTAAAAGACAAACAATCAACATAGATTTTGCAATCCAAAAAATGCGGAATTATATCTTAGATATAATAATATATATTTATATTATTATATATATTATATTATTATATATATATTTATATATAATATATTCACATCGCTCGTTAAACAATGCCTTTTGAAAATCCAAAAGTAGTTGGTGGTCATATGATCTTGGAAGCATTGAACAGTTAATTACAACGGTCCCCATAAATTGTTATCTTAAACGAGAAATTAAGTGTCTTCAATGGTTAGCAATCACCGACCTGGTAAACCGCTTTGTAGAAGTTTTTTTCAAATAGAAAAAACTTTGCTATTACTACATGTAAAAGAAATACATTATTGGATCATTGTCATTGGATTGTCATTGGATCATGTGTATCTAGGATTAATCCATTGTGGCATACAAATTTACGTTTATAAAATTGGAAACCTGCCATGCCTAGATACCTCCTCTTGAAAGGAGATTCAAAATATAAAGTGTCTCATGACTTGAAGTTTCATGTTTCAACTTGTAACTAAAATTTGGTATCTCTGTGCCCGTGAATTGAAGGTTTTGTATTTTTTTGTAATATCATTTGTTGTCTGTGTTCCATAACTAAAAAGTGTCTTTATTCTAATGAAGTCGAAGAGTCTATGAGATCATATGAGGAGCAAATTAGATGATGATATGTCCCGACTGTTGCAAACAATTATTTAGGAAAGATTGGTAGAATATTCTATTAGGATCCAATAAATAACTGGTTGTAGAAAATCTAATAGCACCGTCCTGGACCTCAGAAACCCCTCTTGACGAGGTTTTCCCATGTGAGAATATGATTTTGAACTACCAACCAAAAAAACCATTTCAGCTTGAGGGGGAAATTCCATTTCTAGACCCTAGCAAATCAAGGGTGAATTAGATTCGGGCAAGGAGACATAATGATGTGGTTGTAGGCTTCTTTTACAATGATCTTATCTATTTGAGTTCCACTACCCCAAACAAGATTTTCTTCAGCATTAGAAAGAATGATCCCCTAAAGTTTCAAATTAATAATGTAATTTGTCCATTTGAGACAAATGTGGGAAGGCAGAGAGATTTATGCAGTGTTTTTCCAGTGAGTGTAGTAAGAAGAGGAGAGTTCAACAGCTGAGTATCTTTGAGCACATGATAACCAAAATGATGTAAGTATGTGATTAGGTCCAGGGATAAAAGATGTTTACCAATCATCCCAACTAGTGAGTCTAGTCTAATCTTGGGGGAAGATGCCAAGCCAACAAACCAACAAAGGTAAGAAAAATACCAATGTTTAGAAGTGAGCAAGGTGCACCAAGAAACAAATATTTGTGAGGGAATCAAAGCACCATTTCGAAGCCAGTCGTAGAAGCACATATTTTGTAAATATTTTGTAGAGATGATGCATTGCCAAAGTCCCTCATGTCACCCAACCCTCCAAAAATTCTTAAGAAACAAAGCACAGTTGAAAGAGGCAAGGTCTTTAATATTCCAACCACCAAGTTTGATAGGGGGTGAAATCGAATGCACTTTGGCGAGGTGGAATTTCCTAGCAGATTTCAGACCTCCCCAAAGAAACTTTGTCAGAATGGAGTTGATTTTCCCAATAAATCCTTTTGAAATTTTTTAGATATGCATCCAGTAAATCAGTATGTTGATGAGGATAGATTTGATGGGGATCAAGCATCCACCCAATGTTATCCACTTTTGTGACCAGTGGGTAAGTTTTTTTCGATTTTGATAAAGAGCCAGTACCAATCTTTGATCTTATAACCCAATGACTTCACTTTGAAACCAAGATATGTGAAACCGTTGTCCAAGTGATTGGCAACGACTCCAAACTGATTTGCAATGTCGAGAATCGACCCTGCTTTAGGATGGCTAGATATGAGCCGAGATTTGGCATTATTCATGAGAAGCCCAAATGCAGTCCCAAATTCTTGTAAAATCACAAGAATGTGGAGCCATTTCTATGGATCTAATTTCCCCATGGTCAGAAGATCATCCACAAAGAGAAGGTGGGTGATTGGGACTGAATTGGAAATCAAACACCTAGAGATGATCCCACTGTTGCAGACAACCTTGAATCTTCTACTAAGGTATCCATGATGGTGATAAATGAAAGAAGAGATAAGGTGCAACCCTCTCAGAGACCATAAGATGCCATAAAAAAATCAGTGGAAAGGTCATTGATAATAATGACAAAGGAGGCTGATTTGGTGCAGGATTTTATTGAGCCAATCATGATGGAGCCAAAGTCAATTTTTTACAGTTTCATCAAGAGGATTTCCTAGTCAACTCAATCGAAGGCTTTGAGCAAAACGATCTTCATGAGAAAAACATCCAAATCTCGGGATTTAATGGAATGGAGACATTATTGGGAAATAGAAATAGCATCATGTATCTAGCATTGTTTTAAGAAACCAAATTTTTCTGCTGTGATATAGATGGATAGGAAGGGTTTGAGCCAATTGGCTAAGGTTTTGGATATGATTTTGAAGGTGGATATGCACAAAGAAATAGGGTGGAAATCTAAGAAAGATTCAAGCTTGTCGTGCTTCAAGATCAGTGAGATGAAGGTGGCATTGGTGGCCCTAGAAACCCAACCATGGATTCTGTATTCTTACACCATGTCAGTAAGCTCATCGTTCATAACGTATTGGACGTGAAGTAATAGCTCCTAGGTCCATCCATCTGGGTTGGAACATTTTCCTCTTCCCAATTCTTTCACAACCGAGATGACTTCCTCCTTAGTGACTAGGCATTCCATGTGTTCAAGGGCTTCCTTGTCTGTCATAGTGGGATAGAAATCTCATTTTTCTAGTTGTTTGTTGAAAGATGTCTCGACCCTATCTTGGTATATTTCATTGAAATGTTTGAATGAATCCCCTTCAATATATTTTTGATCTCTAAGCAGGTTTCTAGAGTCTGATTTGATGCTCCAAATATGGTTTTTTTTTTTTGCCTACATGTAATCTGATTATGAAAGAATTTGTTATTTTTATCTACATACTAGATCCACATGATGTGGCTTTTCTTTTGCAATGCTTCATCCCGTCAGATTAGTAATTCTGATCTACGGTCTTCCAACTATAAATTTTTTGTTTTCTGCATAACAGAGAAGTATTTCGGGTCGTTATGTACCTCCAACACTTTAAGTTTTTCTTCAATATTAATGAGTTCCTGCAGCGAGTCCTTGTTTTTTTTTTTTTTTGCCCATCTTTTAGTGGATTCTTTAATCTTATTGAGTTTATGGTTAATTATGTCCATATATCTAGAATTGGGATCCATATCAGTTATGTTCTAGACATTTTTAACCAGGTCCTTATAATTCATCTCTTTAAGCAAAAAATGGTTGAATTTTATTGGTGGAACCCTGTCTTTGTGTGATCTCGTCCACTGCAACAAAATGGGAAAATGATCTAATATATTTGAAGGAATAATGGAGGATTTTAGGTCCTTTAGTCTGCTAGCAGTGTATTCGTGAACGATGAAACAATCCATTCGTTTTGCAATGCCCTCAATACTGGGGCAATCATTTTGCCAAGTCGGTCCAAGAGGATGGGGCTTGATGTCCCTGAGATGTTTGTCTTTAAACGAGATTTGAAAATTGTCCTCCAACGAATCACAACGATAGTTGTGACCCCATCATTTTGTTGGACCTATGAAGAAAATAAGGTCCCTTGCCAATATAATGGAAATGAGGTCAAGAAGACCATTGTTCTGCCTTATTTCTGAAATCTTTGTGGAAATCATATGGTGCATAAATATTGATGATGTGGATTCAATCTTTGTTGCCACGTATTACTCTGGTGATAAGGAGTCCCATCGATGAGTTGTATGCTTTGAAGTTGTAGATGTATGGATTCCACATAGTCACTAGTCCGCTAAATAAATCGGTGGCGTAAGAAGCACATATGTGCCATTTGGGGCAAATGTTTTACAGATGTACCCAAGTTTTCTCCCTGCAGGTCATAATTTCTTGTAGTAGCACAATTACATGTTTATGTATGTCAATAATATTATGAAGAAATCCTATTTTAGGTGTTAATCCCAAACCCCTAACATTCAGGGCTAATATGGTCATTAAGGGAGGTTGAATTCAGGTGGTTCAACTCTAAGAACCCGAGATTTTGGAAGGTTGACTTTCAGATGTGAAACCTGGTGGGGACATGGGCATCATGGACCAGGATAACGAAAGATGCTTGGAAATGATTGATATGGTTGGTAGGAGAAATAGAGCAGGCATAGATATTTTTATATTTGGTCCCAAGTTTTCTTTTGGTTGTGACATTTTTCCACTTAGCAGGGCAAGGTGGAGCATTGTCAAAATAAAATTAAAAAAATATATATTAACGGCCAACGGTTCCATGGAGAATTCTTTTCCTCTATATAGGACTTCCAACTCCATGTCTTCAGAGAAACATTTGAAAGTACACCCAGATGGCGCCTCAAAATTGATAGGGGAGGAGAATTCTCGATCGACAATCGATTAGGGAGAGAATGGTGGAAATGGAGTTTTAGGATATTGTTATAGAAGGGTCGATAAGGGCAGAGAGGTTGAGTGTGAGGTGGATTTTATAATGGTATTGATGGATTGGGGGGGGGAGCTAGTTATAGCTTGTGTGAGAAACGTACGGGTGGGGATTTCACTGGCAAGGTCATGCGGACCAGGGAGTTTATCAATAGGGGGTTCCTGATCAGTGTGGGGATGCAGGTAATAGAAGATGATTTAGGATAGGGAGGGGAGAGTATACCAGCCTTTTCATGGAGGAAAGTGTTGCTTTCTTTAAATATCATGCTTCTTCTAGCAGGTTATCGAAGTGGTCATTTGTTCTGGTCATTTCGATTAGGGAAGTCAGACATAAGGTGTCTCATCCTATGACAACAAATACATTTGAAAGGAACCACCCATAAGTCAATAATTGTTTTCGCAAACATGGCCCCCTATATATGAAAATATTTTCCAGAAGTCCCCCTTTAAAAGTTTTCTCAATTAGAACCTATGTAGTGTGCATGTTCGTGCCCCCAAGACAACCTTGATCTAAATAGTAGAGATTTCCAATAGTTTTTGCAATGTCTGAGATTGCTTTCCTGGTCCATAACTCCAGGGGAAGTCTTGAGAGCTTCATCCATATTATGTTCCTTCTTGGCACCTCCGTAATAGGATCGAATCCAAATGTCCATTGTTGTAGTGATAGAAAATCCACCCCACAAACGCAAGGGCATGCTGCGATTTGAGATGCATCCTTTGAATATTTGAAATGAAAACAAAACCAGCCGCTTTGTAGCATGTTGATGAGAGGACTATATTTGATAATGGGATGCCACCATATATCCATCCATTTTCCCATTTGTATTTCGTTCAAAATTTCCATAAACCCATCAACCAACCAAAACCATTATTTTGACCTTAATAGCTTCCTCCCAGTAGCAATCAGCCTCAAGCACTAGTCCAGGAAGTTGTGAGGCCATTTTGATGGCCATGTGTTTCCTTTTGTCTGAAGCATACTTCATTTTGTTATCAGGTCACTCTGGTTCCTGAGGGACAGTTCCGACGGTCGGAGTAACAATCATCGTTTCGGAGTGGGTGTATTGTTATTTTACTTCTACTGTAATATCTATTAACTATTCATCCTTAGGGGAGGATGGTTGTGGTAAGTCTAGTGTTTCTCGTATTGAATGATTTGGGAAGGTGTCGGTGGGATGGGAGCACCTTTCGCTAATTTGATGTCGGTCCTTGAATGAGTTGTCTAGTAGGTAAAAGATTCAAAACTTGTCTTTGACCGACTGTCTTTGGCAATTGAAATCCGGTCCCAGGCTACATAGGTGGTGTTTTTATAGTGTCTCCAGCTGTCGTTGATGGATACCGTCAAATTATTTGAAGATTTAAGTTTGTTTAGTCAATTCCAGTGAGAGAAACATCGCCTTCGGCATATGGGATTCATCAATAGACCCATCAAGATCCTAGAAAATTTTACATTGAGTTGATATCCATTCATCAATCGTCCCTTCCCATTGAGGCCCAATACAATGCTGCCATTTGTATGAGAAGTTGAGATATTTTTTTTTATTCGAAAATGCTAATCGGTCCCCTCAACGGTCATCCCAATAAGATTTGTGTAGGAAACGCATGCAAGAGGTTAGTGGAAAGGTGGCCACTTTATTGATTGTTATTTGTTTACAAATCCATCAACCAACAATCAATCATTTAATTTTAGGAAAATTGAACCTTAGGGACTCGACTCTGTCAAAACACCAGACTCGGCCGAGTCAAACTATTGTGCTTGGTCACAACACTAGACTCGACGTAGACAATGTTTTGTGTCCCTATATACTGCTCTTTGCAGCGAACAAGTGTAAGTATCCACATGTGTAGCTTGCATAAGACATATTATTTAAGTATGATGGACTAGAGGACGAGTACATACCTTCCTGGTGACAACCAAAGGAAAACACTAAAATCATTTGTTATTAATACCACCAATATTGTGCACCTCAAGTTCGAGGCACATTTCGGCATACGAAGCTCATCCCATCACCGAAGCCCATAGAGTGTGATATAACATGTCTCTTGACATTATCAGAAATCCCCTCAAGTTGGCAATTCTTGTTGTGTACCATGTCCTTCAAGTTTGTTATAAGAACATAATTATATATTCCCTTTCTCAAACCCCTTCAACTCTTCCACCATGACTAAAAACAAAACCTGCCTCTGTGAATCATGTCAAAAGAGTACTCAACCTTACTAAACAACCACAAATTTTCAACCACTATTATGGTTAATCCAAAAATGAAGGGAAACCAAGGATCATAGTTCTTATCCCCACATTCATAGTAACACTCTTGAAACATGTCCTTGGAATTCCCCTGGAAGTCATATTCACTCAGAAGTGTTGAGAGATGACCTGAGAGACATCATTTTTCACAAACTCATAACTAAAATCCCTCTACATCAATCTCTCTGTAGAAGTTGCAAACTGATTGAAAAGTCACTAGAAATAAGTATATGTTGACTTAAGTCTCCAACAGTGATGGTGAGATGGCTCTCTCATTTATTTTTTTAATCGATTGTGAAGGGTGAATGGATAGTGTGATGTAATTTGGTTGAGGCTAATATCAAATATTTTAGGTGCTATTATAACAAGAACGTATCTATATCATTGTGATCCTTTGGAATTGGATTTTTTTTTTGAGTTTTTTTTTAAGAATTTGAATTTTTAATGATGTTATTTTTTTTAATAGTATTTTAAATGTATAAATAAATTTAGAATTTAAATTAAAAATTCAAATTTATTATTTTAAATTGTTAGACTAGGAGGTAACTCCTCAAATGTAATCGTATTATTCATTCAGGTTGTTCATTATTATATGCAAGAGGGAGTGATTGTTCAGTTCATCTCCCGATGACTCTTCATTTTCTCTATTATTTATTGACACTAATTACAGTTGTTCACCCAATCCCTATGATTAGGTGTCAACATTCCCCCCCTTAATCTAAAGGGATGTTGGTGAGTCCAAGCATCGTTGTGAATATTTCAAGCTTTTCTCTTCCAATTGCTTTGGTGAAGATGTCTGCAATCTGCTCATTAATGGAACAATGGTGAAGATGGATTGTTTTGGTCTCAACATGATGTCGAATGAGATGATATTTTGTATTGATGTGCTTCGTTTGATCATGGAATTTTGGGTTCTTTGCCAACTTTATTGCTGAGGTATTGTCAATCATGAGTGGAGTCAATTGTACTTGTTTTACCTGCATATCTTCTAGAATTTTCCTGAACCACACAATTTCTTTGGTTGCCTCAGTTGCTGCCACATATTCAGCCTCTATTGTGGAATTTGCTAGAACTTATTGTTTGCATGATCTCCAGGAGACAAATCCTGATCCAAGACTCATATCATAACTCGAAGTAGATACACCAGTTTCTTTATCTCCATCAAATTATGAATCAAAGTATCCAATCAAGCTGAAGTCGCCCACCTGTGTATACTTGATTCCAAAGTCTTGAGTTCCCTTCAAGTACTTTAGAACTCTTTTTGCAGCAGACCAATATCCCTCACAAGGCTTTTGCATAAACATGGAGAGGATTCCAACAGCAAATGAAATTTCTAGTCTGGTAGTAGTTAGGTAGTTGAGACTTCCTACAAGCTATCTATACTTTGTTGCATCCTCAAATTATTTTCCTTCAATGGATGTGAGCTTTAAGTTTTGTTCATTGGAGTAGTCATAGGATTGGATTCAGTCATGCCAAACCTATTCAATATATCTCCAATGTACCTATTTTGAGAAAGGAATATGGACTTCGGATGTTGAGTTACTTCAATACCAAGATAGTAATGAACATAGCCCAAATCAGTCATTTCAAAACATTTCCTCAATTCCTTCTTTATGGATGCAATGTAGCTCTCATTATTCCCTATCATCAAAATATCATCTACATATACCACAAGATATACAACTATTTTTCCAACCTTCTTGACAAACAAAGTTGCATCCTCAAGATCATAATGTTTGAAATTGAGATTCAGAAGATGCTTAGTTAGTTTTTCATACCAAGCTCGCAGTGCTTGTTTGAGGCCATACAAGGACTTCATAAGTTTGCATACTTTATGTTCATGTCCTTTTACAGCAAATCCTTTAGGCTAGGACATAAAAACATTCTCTTTTAGATCCCCATTCAAGAAAGCAGTTTTTACATCCATTTGATAGACTTTCCAACCATTCTGAGCTGTTAGGGAAAAGAGTGTCTGGATGTGTTATAGACATTTTTGGGAACTTCTACCCCAATCACAAATGTCCATAAACTGAGGGCTCTTAAGTCCCTAAAAGGGTTGCTTCACTGCCTAAAGGAACAAGGTCAATTGGTTACATCATCTCCCAGAAGTTCTCCACTGAAAACTGCTCATAAATGGTCAAAAATGGACCATACTGAAAGCTCCATGCAGAGGGTGCGATGCATATCACCTTCCCAATGTACAGGGTGTGATTCATACTGTTTTTCTCCTCTGTAGGGTGCGATGGTTGGGAATGGACAAATGGGAGGGACCAAAATGCGAGGTGGAAGATCATGGAATCTTCCAGAAGCTTCCCCTCTGACACTTGCCACTCCATTTTCGACCAGGGATGAGTAAGAGATCTTCATTCTCTAAGTTGAAGCAGGAACTATCAGAGAGAAGACACTAATCAAGATCCCAAAAGATGACTCACCTCTTTGTAATCATCTATATATGGATCCCTCTTCACAGAGATCCAGAGGCTGGAATTTTGTAGCTTATAGAGAAGTGTTGTTGGTATTTTGGTGTACATTCACAGTGTTGGGTGATTTTGCTTTGCTTGAGGTGAAGAAGGGCTTCTTAGTTGGAGGATGATGTTGGGTCAGAGATGCTCATGGTTGTAATCCTCTTGCTACTTTTTATCTGAATAAAACTATTCTTGTTTCCTTCCATATTCTGGTGTACTTGTTTATATATGCTTGTATATGGTTAATGTACATCTGATCCTGCATTTTTTATGAATTTAGATCCTTTTTTATTGCATAGTAGTATGTTGTTGTGATTCTACAGGTCCTTTTGAAGCTGAGTAGACAAAGAGCGAGTGGCAAAACTCTATCAAGAAGGAGAGAGAATCGAGCGCAAGACTCAGGTTGGCCCTCTTGGTTCTCCTCTCATCTATTCTCATAAAAGGAATCAATAGTAGACTTTGATTGTTTGTTTCTAAGATGGCCACCCATCTTAGTGGGAATAGTAGCATCTGTGTGGACACTATTCCCGTATAACAAAATGGTGACTCCGCTGGGGAGCGACTAGATTACTTGTTAGCCTATCTATCCTTGTTTCTTTTATAAACATACAAACGGAGCCTGAAGTC
>APFE031500824.1:4920-78931 GCA_000404065.3 Pinus taeda
AGCACATAACTAGACTTGGGACTTAGTCAGGTTGCCTACAGGTAAAACAACATTGCAGAATAAATGGGTTTACAAGTTGAAGGAAGAAGATGGAGGTAGAAAAAGGTATAAAGCTAGACTTGTGGTGAAAGGGTTTTCACAAAAATATGGTATAGACTTTGATGAGATATTTTCTCCTGTTGTGAAAATGACTTCAATCACAACTATTCTAAGTTTAGTAGCTACTGAAGATTTACATCTTGAGCAGTTAGATGTAAAGACAACCTTTCTCCATGGGGATTTGGAGGAAGAGATATATATGTAGTAGCCACAAGGATATGAGATAAAAGGGAAGGAGAAACTAGTGTGCAGGTTGAAGAAGAGATTGTATGGCTTAAACAGGCTCCAAGGTAGTGGTATCTAAAATTTGATAGGTTTATGTCTAAACAAGGTTATACTAGATGTCACTCTAACCATTGTGTTTATCTCAAAAGGAAAAATGATGGCAGCTATATTATATTGTTATTGTATGTATGACATGCTTGTTGCAGGTTTTAACATGCAGGAAATAAATGTGCTCAAAAGGAAATTACCAAACTCATTTGCAATGAAGGATTTAGGTGCTGCAAAACAAATCCTTGGTATGAGAATAACTAGAAACAGGAAGAATAGAAAATTAACATTGTCTCAAAGTGAGTACATAGAAAAGGTGTTGAAAAGGTTTAATATGCAGAATGCAAAACCAGTTGGTATACCTTTGGCTAGCCATTTCAAATTAAGTAAGGAGATGTGTCCCAACACTTAAGAAGAAATGGCTCATATGTCTAAAGTTCCATATGCATCAGCAGTTGGAAGCTTAATGTATGTAATGGTCTGCACAAGGCCTAATATTGCACATGTAGAGGGAGTTGTAAGTAGGCACATGAAAAATCCAGGAAAATAACATTGGATGGCAGTGAAGTGGATTCTTAGGTATTTGAGAGGTACCACAAATCAAGCATTATGCTTTGGTGGTTCAAACATTTCTCTACAGGGATATGTTGATGCAGATATGGCAGGTGACAAAGATAACAAGAGGAACACTAAAGGATATGTATTTACTGTAGGTGGAACAACTGTCAGTTGGGTTTCAAAAATCTAAAGTGTTGTTGCACTTTCAACAACAGAAGCAGAGAATGTTGGTTCTATAGAGGCTAGTAAAGAAATGATTTGGTTACAGAGGTTTCTAGATGAATTGGGTAAAAAGCTGAAGATGGGCGGGTTAGACAGTGACAACCAGAGTGCCATACATCTTGTAAAGAACTTTGCATTTCATTGCAAGACTAAACATATACAGCTCAAGTACCATTTCATACAATCAACATTGGAAGATGGATAGTTGAAGCTGGAAAAGATACACACTAGCTAGAATCCTACAAATATGTTAACAAAAGTTGTAACTAGGGAGAAACTAAGAATCTACTCAATTTCAATTAATCTTCAGGTATGATGAAGAAGATAAGAAACAACTAGGTCCAAAGTGGAGTCATTGTCTAGCAAATGAAGCAGTGGTGGAGTTGCTATAATCAGTCTCCAAGTGGGAGATTGTTGGGTGTGGAGCCTAATTATCTTCTATATTCAAAGGTTTCAGCCGAATGTATACCCCACAAAGACTATACACCCCTCCACGTGGGGGGGACTTGTCACCCCCGTGGGGGTTTGGGGACCAGCGGTCCCCTGACGGGAGTTCTGGGCAGCGCCCCCGAAGCTAAAAAAGAGATGTAAAATTGCCTTGTAAAAGTATAGTAATTTCTAGCAAATCTAGGCCGTTCATTAAGCAAATGATCTGATGGTAGAAGTTATGTTTAATTTAGTTTTTTTTGCCCTAGAAGATAACCCCTCGCTATATATGAGGGAATTGTATTGTGTTTATATATATCTATATTCGGAGTGAGGAAAAGAGAGGATATTAAGAGCGAAGAGGGAGTTACAGTGGGTCTGTTGTAGGTTGTATCTCTTTAGTTTGTTGGATAATATAATAAAAGGAGGACTAACTACTTCTCCGTGGACGTAGCCCAAACTGGGTGAACTACGTATATCCGTGTCTCTCTTGTTTTATGCATTTTCTGTGTTTATATTTCTGTAATATTTTATGTGTTCCATTGCTCTATAATATATAACTTTATAACAAATGGAGCATCCACCCCTATCACCCAATGGTTTGTCTTGTGAATATTTACCACAAAACTTGAAGCAACACAATGTCCTCAACCAACTAGAGTTCCATCAACCAATCTCTATTCAACATTCATACAGAGACATGAGTCATAAATAAGATAACTATTAACCATATTAGACCACTTGGTAAATAAATAACTCAAAACTACCATGCAACATGAGTTTCCTCCAACAAAGAAATTAAGGATCCATCATTAACATGTGCAAATAAGGTGCTAAGAGGCGCGCTTATCTAATGTATTGATCTAATACGATCTGTAGGATAAGATACTCTTGATTAAGATAAAAGTACAAGCATAAATGAAGAGGGATCGTTCCCTAGACATACCACGTAGGCCAAAGCACAAGATTGAAAACTATTATGGAATTTAAACACTTAGGAAGTTGATTTGGTTGTACAGAAAGAACTTTCATAGTCAAGGAATATTATAAATTTCCATGTCAATGTGTGTCATAATTGATTCTTTCTTTATGCATACAAATCCATCCAAACATTGTACTTTTGAGGCTGCAATTACTTTGTCTTTGTTTCTTGAACAACTGAACAAAACCCTTGTAAAATGACGAATAAATGTTTCTTAATTTTGTTACAACTTACAGGACATCCTTCCTTAATCACCACTATTACAAAGATAGTTCAAATGATGATTTTATTGCTCAAATTTTTGTTTCTATATTGTTGTTATGGCACACTCTACTGCTATTATTTGGACTCAAAGTCCACACCAAAATGTTATCAAAGGATTTTTGTTGTATGATATTATTTCATGCTTAAAAACATCCAAGAAAGGGTTTTATTGATGTAGAATGCCATTACACTTGCTGAAGTCTACACCTTATAGAGACATGGTTCAAAACAATTTTAAGTGTTGCTACCATATGCCATATGTCCTTCATAAATATTACCTACAAATTTGTTGGTGTGATACTTTCTCACTGTTCTTCAAAGTTTATGCTTTAACTATTTTTGGTTTAGAATATTTTAGAACAACCTCTTCTAATTGCTTTTATGATATATACATAGGAAATGGTATATGATGGTAGAAGATATTACTGCCACTCAAATGTACTCTAAATTTCATTACAACCTTTTGAATATGTATTCAACACTTTTTTAATACCTTTTTACTCTTTAAACAAAGGTCTATGGCCAATATCATGTGAAATAGAGGTGTATTGAAGCTCAAGTGTGATGATGCCAAAACTATGGGTCACAACCTCTTATCCTCATTATTTTCATAGGCCTGACTCACATACGCTGCTTAGAATTTACCATGAACTACCATGAATATATGAAGATGTTGTTATATGAAGTTATAATGTCTAGACCTTATTCCCATTATAAAGATGCCTTCAAATTGTCCCTTTAAAATGTCATAAACAACCCTCATGCATACCTAAAGAAAACACCATAGGGAAACACTAGGAAAATTCCATAACCCTTCTTCATCACTCACAACAAATTTTTCTTAAGGGGTATGGTTTAAGTCTAGAACTATCTTCTTGATGACATGTGTGGCTACAAGGTCGTCATCTTTTAGCTTTCCTTCAAATCAATTAACATTTTCACATCAGATTGTATATTTAGCATGTTGTAATGAAAACATCCTCCTTGGCACCTTGGCTCAACCAAGTTGCCATAATTGTATATATGTATTTACACATTGTTTGAGTTTAATATTAAAGGAGTATGTGATTCACTTGAAGAAGAAAATTCATATAAATTATATGATGAGTTGGAATCACAAACTCCAATATTAAGGAGGTATGGCTAAGTAAGGAGGCAAGTTATGCCTTTCTTCAACAAAAATACTTTTAATCTTGGAGCTAATGTAAAGTGTTTTCAGCCTGATTGTCAAGGAAGGCAATGTATACCTTCCTTAATCAACAATATTTTTAATCTTGGAGCTATTGCAGAGCTTTTTTAGCCTTATTGTCAAGGAAGGAAAACCTTCAATTGTGGGTATGTGTATTCTTCTAGATCTGATTGATATGATCATTTGCACCTACAACTTGACTCCACACACTAATCCAACTAAAATATGTTGAGACTCTATTGATAACATTGATCCATATGTCAACCATAAGACTTGAGCTAAATGGTGGACAAAATTTAGTTCTCAATAGTTCACATGCTAACATATGGAATGATCATTGTAAGGCCAAATCTCCCATGGCTAGCACTAGATTTTTTAATATCGCAGTATTGATTTTAGGGCTAGAATGTTTTCCTAAAGGTATCAAAATAATAACACAATTGTAATTCCACATGGTAGCAAACAATTCATATCAATGTTAATACAACTATCTCATTATTGTTGCAGTAAATTATTTTTAGACAACAAGAAGAAAATATATTTTTTGATAGATTTATCTAAACATGATGATACTAATTAATATTTATTTGTATTTTTTGCATGTTCTAATATATTTCTAGTTGTTGTAAGACTACTTTTATGATATTATACTCAATAATTTTAAATTATGTTTTTTTCAAATCCAACGATTACAAGCTTAGTTGAATTTACCATACTCTACCATATGCCTAAAAACATCAAGGTATGCCTTAACATCTGTATAAGTTTCATTTTCCTTGGAACATATCCCAAATTCTTCCATGTGCAAGTTGATTTTTTTCATTTTGTAATTTCCATTATGTTTTGATTTTCAGAATCTTGATTGTTTATAGGACTCTCCAACACATAGAGAGGGTATAAGAAACAAGCGTCCTTATGTTTTGCGCATAAATTTAATTAAGGATATGAAGCTCATCCAAAAAAAAATCAAAAATTGGTCCCTAACATTGATGACAATGCCTTAAGGGAATCTGGAGCTAAAAATGTGGATCTTTGGGTAAAAGGAGAATTGTATCCAATTGACCCTCTATCCAATTTTCATCCTGATTTCAAAACAATCACTGGGTTATGCAAGTTTGTATCCAATGGAAAGATTGGTATTCTAGGATATTGCATAAACTTGGAAGGTAATCATATCTATTTAGAACAAATAATTCATGGCCTTAATCAAAATATCTTGTATCTCCATCAAAATAATATGAATCAATATCAAGAAATCTTAAGATTAAACAAAAAATTATTTGATGCATCAAAATAAATTGAGAGTTTAAAAACTAATAGTTGTCATATTCAAAAGAGAATCTCTAGAATAAATGAAATTCCAATCAGATGGAGGAATAGATAAAAAGAAATGAAAAAAATATCATGTTTGGAAAAGACTGGATTTGCCTATAGAAAAAGCGTGCATGCATTGAATTCCATATTCGATCCAAGTTGTGGAGATTCTATGGATTTGTGCAAAACCATGTTAAATAAAAAAGACATTATAAAAATCCTTAACGATATGAAATTTGATGTTCTAAGGAAATAAGTAGTTAACTAATTCATTAAAAACATAACAATTGATGTAAAGGACATTCAAGGAGTGTGCAATGATAGAGGGATTAGCAGGAAAGCATATGCTAGTCTTTTTAAAGTTCTAAGAGAAGCAATGTTGAATGTTGGCATAAATAAGATTTTGGTTCCTCGCCCTTATCATGTGAGTAAAGAGCATGTAGTTCATAATATAAAAAATTGTTGATAATTGGGAGATGGATATCATTTTGGAGTGATGCATGAAGTTGCAAGTAAGAGTAAAAAGAAAGTATCAAGTGAAATTATTCCATTAGTTAAAAAAATAACTTGTGGTTTGATGTTTAATGAGTATTACAGTTGATGGTGAGGTACTATGACATTTGTATTGAGGAGGCATGTGGGAAATTGATTGTTGTGATAAAATTAGATGAGATAGAGTTAGTCAACAATGAAAAATATGGAGTTTCAATCATATTAATCAATTGTGCATTAGATCCAAAAATTGATAAGACAAGTGATAAATATTTTCAAGTTCAATTTGAAGATAAATTTTTGGTTGGGAATTTTTCACATCAACAAGGAGTCTGATGAGTCGTTCATTTATTTTTAGCAAAACATATTTACCATTAATTATGGATTCACATGCTCAAGGATAAAAACTAAATGTGGAAGGATATGGCTCAAACTTTGTGGAATGGCATCTTGCTGCTTATTTAAAGACTCTCAAGTGCATGTACAATATTTCACATGGTGAAAATGCAACAAATAGTTCTTCGTATTACATGTAGAAAAAATAAAAAGATGGTAATTGTGAAGGTAGTATCTTGAGTTGTCCTCAAAATTGTCCTCTTGACCGTGATGAACCTAAAAAAATATATATATGCCATCCTTCCCATACCATTGACTGGGGTGCACATGTGCACTTTGCATTCTTTTGTGAGAATTGTTGATAAGATGGTGTATGTATATATTTTTCTTTCTTGGAACAAAACCTTGCAAGATGAAAGTAAAAAGTCAATTGAGGCCATTGAATATGTTCTTTCAAAAGCAGGTTTGCATGGTGGACATGTCAAAATTGAAAGAGATGTCAGGACATCAAGTACAAGAGGTAATCTTCTACCAAATCCATCAATGTTAGGTTTCAAGGAAAGTCATTTTCATGAAAAGAGATGTGGACGTGGGTGTTGGGGGTTGTATGAAGAATTAATTGATGCAAAATATGATCATAGTAATGGTGAATCAACTATAAGGAAGAAGCGTGCCTGGAGGTCACTTTCATCTTTATTTTTGTTGATGGATAAGGAAAACTTCATTGAAGGTGATGTAACAACATTCCAAGAAGCTATTGCAAACGTCATCAAAGAAATGAAAGAAGCTTGGGGAGAGAATCATATGACACATTATACAGTATGCATATCCAAGTAAAATTTCACTACTATTTTTCAAGTTTGTACTTTATTTTATTTTATATGTTATATCTAAATTAAGTTCATTTTTTATATTTCTTTAGTATTCTAACTTTAGATTAAAATGTGTGTGTTTGTAGCATCAATTGTTTTCACATGGGCGATCGTCTGTAGCAAAATATGGAAGCATAGCTCCTTGGGGTAGACAAGGTATGGAGAAATTGCATAACGTAGCTCGTACTATTTACCATAGATGCACTCAGAAAGGAGGGGGTTCCAATCATTCATATGTTCTTGTCCAAATGGGTCATGTATTTTATAGGCGTAAAATGGACGGGTCTAAGAGAAAACACCACCTTCCATAAACAATTGAGCTTCATAGAGTGATAAGACATGTATAGCTAGGTAGAAAATGTAAAAGATCTAAGGTTTTTGAAGGTGTAATTGTGACAATTGCAAGGTATGCAATTGTATGTTAATTTTCTTACATTTTCCATTTAATTTATTTATTGAATTTTGTATGGTCATTATCATTATTTTTTGTAGATGTGACCCTTCATCAATGAGACCCTCCACAAGCCATTAATGATGCTAACTATATTCTCTATAAAAAATTGATGTAAGTTGTAAAAGTCACAATTTCTAGATTAGGACATAATATAGGCATTCACAAATTCAGTTGCCAGGTACACTACCTTAACCCTTTCATGTATGACTATGAGTTTAATTGTTAAAAAATAATATTTTTCACATTAAAATTTTAGAAATATATGTTTTTTGGTATCAAAACTAGCTTGTTTCATTTACATCAAAATGGGTACAAATTGAAAATTTCAACTCTAGTGGTACAAAAATCCATCTTTTAGATGCTTCAGAATTCATTAAGTTCAAAAAGGACCTCGACGTAGTAGCAGTTACTTCTTTCATAAGTCTTGCATTATTTCAGATTTGTCACTAGTGAAATTTGCGTAAATTATATGATTGGCGAAATTGTTTTCTAGTACATTCTCCAAATATACTACTCTTCTTTATTTCCATATGTATTAGTTATTTGTAAAAGGATCTAATCTGCAAAGACTTACACTTACATTCAAACTTGCATTCAGATGTGTGTTGGTGTATGTACTATGGAATTCTAATGTTTTTCCACTTATGGCCATATTAAAATATGGTATTCCATGGCCATATTGCATTGTCTTATGAATGATGTAAATTAAAGAACCTCATATTTATTATAAATAAAAAAAAGTATTCTTTCAATTTATTTCATATAAACTATTTGCATGATTTTATGTTGTTGAAGATCGATTGTGGAGAAGCATCATGTCTAGAATTGTGTTCATTTAGAATTTATATAATTAGCTCTTAGTATTGAATATCATTATTTAAAGTTCCCTATAATATATAGAAATATTAGTTTTCATTGAATATTTTGAAATGAAGAACACTCGACATGAATATTTCAAATCAGGTTAAAATTTTCTAGCATCACTTTTAATAACTTTTATTACTTTCTTCACATCACTTTTTGGATTTTATCCTTTGTTGATATAGTCCATGTGATGTACTTGTCAAGTTTTAGCAGAAAACATGAGTACTTAGTCAACTTGTTGAGACTTGGCTATATTTCATGTCATATAAACTTTGATATTTAGATCAGATATATTGAAGTGTACATCAATATTCAAACTTGATATATATATAGACCAAGCCATTGTAAATTTTTCTCATGTATGTAGCATGTGAGTGTGAATTATAGTAAAATGGCATTCCCTAGAATACAATTTGAACAAATAAAAATACATAAACATGGAGGCTCTATATGGCCTCAGAGTCTAAAAAATATTATATTACAACCTAAAATCAAATCAAATCATTGTGCATGGATATTCTAAGCATCCTTACTTAATGCATGTTGGATTTCTAATACCAATATTTATTTCTTGTGTCACTAGAAGTGGTTGCAAGTCCACCCAGGATATAGTAGTGAATCAATAAATAAATGAAATTTGTATTATATAGTAGTTGTTGTTGTTGTTGTTTTTTTATTTTTACTTCTTGTGGGGGGTAGGTTTGACTAGTATAGAACTAGTAAAACTAACTTTCTTTTTCAATTTCAAAACAAAACTAGTCAAAACATGTTTGAATGACTAGTTCTAACCATAAATACCCAAAACTATTCTAAACCTACCAATTCCAATAATATTGAAGGAACAAAATTGTTTATAGATATCGCCTATTTGGTCAGTGTAACTCATGATTATGTCATCATAAAGTCCTTCCTCTCATTTTTCTTGTGAATATTATGGCCAAATGTTCATAGTTGCTATTCTAAAATGATTGGTCCCTGGTGAGGAACATGATGACTTATTTAGAGCTTACCTTTAGGAATTTGTAGCTTCTAGTAAAGTTACCTATAGATTATACACCACCCTATATTTCACACCCATATATGAGGTGGAAACTTCTAGTAGATCCTTTATTACTGGTAGTATTTTGGTGGAGCAATGTAGAACCTGTCATTTAGAATATCATCAATATCTTTCATGTGAATAATACAAGAAATTCAAACAAGATATTTATGCCTCTCTCAAACAATTATGCAAATAAAAATATGATGTTAAAAGGTATCTTTATTGAGGGTTCACAATTCATAAAGCATTGAAGGTTGCAATAATATCAGTCCTTAGTGTAGTAAACATATTTCTTGGACATATATAGAGTATTTGAAAAAAATGATAGTTGTTATATACATTTGTTGACTTCCTTTATAAGATATTTCATGCTATACCCTGCTCTATTTCCTTATCATTTTGATCCTTGACAAAGAAAAAAAACTAATAGAGAAATCATCAAATTCAAAGTTCTGATAAGATCCAAAATGGTCCACAAATATGCATGACAAGCATGGTCATGGAACTAGCTCTCTAGGGAAGAATTTGTACTATCACAATAGGAATACTCATTCCTGTCTTTAAGGAAATTTTCAGCCCAAGGAATGATGTTACTATTTTTTCTTGAAGCCTATTGTCCCTGAAAAACTATTATCATGCATTGGGAGATCTTGGACATGGTTCAAAGTTTAATTTCATTGTTCTCACATTCATGTTCACCTTTAGAATCTTTTGGTGGACTAAAAGACTTGAGAGCTTCATCACCAGAATATTTTCATGACCCTTGGCAATGTTAACCAGGAAATACCATTCTCGTACCACCAAAACTCTCTTTAGGGTTTCTCTAGGGTTATAGTCATCTCCAATAAATGATTTCCAAAAGCACCGTCAATCACATAAAAATAAAATGCCTCTCAAAGCCTGAAGTTAAGGTTCCATATGTACTCTCAATTCCTCGAAAGGTACCTTCTTTCTCAATCCCCTTTCTTCCAATTTAAGTGATTTATTGATCGTTAGGTTAGTTGTAAAAACCTTTATTGATATCTGACCACCTACCTATTATATTGAAACTAAAAATCTGAGTCTTATCCTGACCCTCAATACCCAAACAATAGAGGCCACCATGGAATGCATTGTTCTCTTCTGCAATGATTCATGCATCATTAAGTATAAAACTAAAGTAACTCACTCTGTAGAAAATGACAATGTCCATTCCCATTGATTTTCACTGACTAAAAAACAATCTCCTACCCCATTTACTCAACATGGGTCACTTTCTTCTATAATATGACCATATTTAACATTTTTTTTTATAAATCCATCTTTGATTTCTCATGTTTGATCATTACATGTAGATATTGACTTATTTCTCTTGAAGTTGAGATCAAAATTGTAACTTTTTGAATTCATTCAATGGAATCTAATGCTAACTACCTTCACAAATTTACTATTATTTACAAGGAATTTTACATTGTTCAGACATGTCTACGAATATCTCACATTACAAACATCATAGTTTGTTCCCATAAACTTCTAAAAATGAATAAAATACTTGCATTAAATAAGTTTAACCATAGAAGTTGTGAGACAATCACCATATCTTTGCAAAAAGGAATAGGTCTACAACTTATTTACTTTCTTTATCAGTTAGTCAGTTTTCTCATATGTAAATATAAATGCCTAAATGTGGAACAAAGGATAACCCATGAAGACTACTTACATTTTTTTGTTTCATGAACAAAATGTTTATGGGATGAAATATTCATTTTCATTGTCTTCTACATTCCACTACTAAAAACTATTTAAACAGTCTACAATATCCTCTCTACGGTCTTTTGCATAAATGAATTCATCTTCTCATTATATTTGTTAACTTTGTTTATGGCCATTCTTTAATCAAGAAATAGTTAGTAGCAGTGAATTATTTGGTAATCTCTCACCTATTTGATAATTATGTCATTATCATCTCCTCATTCATTTATTCTTTATTAAGTAGTTACAAAAAATAGGGAGTAATATGAAGCTAACCCTTTTCATGTTCTTTATTCTTTTCCTATTTTGGTAGCTGCCTCACTCCATTCTTGTTGTACCTACACTTGGTTTATTTATGCTTGGCCTCTCCCTTTTTGCAACTTGTTAATTTTATAGAGCCTTTTCAATCTATAATTGTTAGGTATATGGGCCCTCCTCTTCATTAACACATATGCTTAGTACCTAATGCCTATGGGTACATTCTCTTCATCAACACATATGCTTACTGTAGAAATGAAAACAAGTGTTCCTGCATAATTCTTTGTCATGTAGAGAACCTTGTTCTTCAATGTGCATCCATTATAATGAAAGAGATGGCCTCGTGCAAATTTAGTACTAGTCCTTGATTTTATTGTTTTGGAAAGCAAATCCCAATGCCAAATGACAATGATAGTGCACTATGCTAATCACTTGAGAAATTTGAGAACTTTGTCTTTATATTTGGTTTATTTCTATAGTAGTACCAAGGCCAATGGGAAAAAATCAGCCTCTCTACCATTCTATTTGAATATTTAACCCATAACCAGAAAAAGCATGGCATACACCCATAACAAGGTATGGTGATGGAGAAAAACTAGAAAATGTGATAACTAAGCTAGGATCCATGGACAGAAAACATGAAGGAACTACAAATCACTCCCATCAACTTCCTCCCTATTTGAGTGAATTGACATAGATTTGTTCATGAAAATAAAATCGTATATAAACCAACTATATTTCCCCTTTATTTTTCATGATGGTCATAGGTTCCAATTTTTTTCTACTAAAAGAAATTAGGGATGTGACTCTAACTCATCAATTCAATTTGAGACCTGTATCCCCTCAGATAATTTTCTAACTCAATAGCATGACATATGGCTACCCTTGAGAGAACCTTGGTGTGCTTAATCATAATTGAACATTGCATATTTTTCTTTTGAGGAGTAATTAATATACAATCTAGATTTATTTTAGTAATTGTACCTCTGCATTGAAACAATATTCAATGATTTTCTAGACTAGGGTAAGCTTCAAATCTATATGAGAGTGAATTTGTCCTTTTTGTGAATAATGCTTGGTTTTCTTGCAGAGAATTTTGAAGATTGTGAATTCTTTCCTTCTTTTCAACATAGCAAGTAATCCTTAAGAGAAATTTAGGATAATGTTTCCCTTTTCATTTCTAGAATGGATTGTCATCCTCAAGGTTTGAATGAGGCCTACATCCCCTTATCCAAGACTTTAATTCTTCATGAAGTTTATAGTATACTGCTCTATTGTTCATTTTACAAGATTCCATTCATTTGGATTTTTAATCAACTTCCAAAACATTCATGATTCATAGAAGGAAATATATGATGAAATTCAATAATTTGTACAAAAAATAATAAAATGCACATATTGACAAAAATTATATGGGAAAGAAAAGGTCTCAATTCCAAGGATAAATAGATCCATGATAACATGAGCTAAATTGGGTTAGCATAAGTAATTATTAACAACTTGAGAAGTCATCCAAAGCATTAATTGTTATTGTTTTTGTAAATATTTCACTTCATAAAGACTAGTACTTAAAATCAACAAGGGTCATAACCATAATCATTAGGTCACTATTGAGTGTTTAGAAGCCTAGCCTTAGGAAGGTCTAATACCAACTTTATGACATACCTAGTCCCTAATCACAATTTATCTGGTGGGGGTGTTTTGGTTGATAAAATGAAAGATTACATTTTTAGTACATATTATTCCATCATTTTACAACCTGCCATGCACAAAGTTGGAACTTGGCACTCATACCAACAGTCTAGGCATGTTTTGGTTATTACAATCAATATACGATTTAGTATTGTAAAGATTTGGATGGGCATTAGAAGTTCCACTATAATTCAAGACTTTCTATTCACAATTGTTGTAGTTTCTCCAATTATTCTTGAATTAACCTAATCTGCTTCACCTTATTAACCATGGTTTCGCCTTTGGTTGATACTCCAACTAGCTCCTTCTAAGTTTAGGGGAATTTGAGAAATTATAAGGAAATTTAAAAGAGATATTTTCTTGCCTCTGTTTGACTAACACCACACAAAAAAAATAATTCCAAATTAAAATAAAGTCAAAATGAACTTTAAAGGGAGCAGACATCCAACATCATCATGGCGTTGAGGTTAGTCCTATAGCACCACAAAATCTAGTACCCCTGTAATGACCCCAACCATGTAATTACTTTGCATTTG
Source organism: Pinus taeda (assembly GCA_000404065.3). Taxonomy (NCBI): domain Eukaryota; kingdom Viridiplantae; phylum Streptophyta; class Pinopsida; order Pinales; family Pinaceae; genus Pinus; species Pinus taeda. The sequence continues at coordinate 18,525 of APFE031500824.1, forward strand.
TATATAATGTAAATAATGCATCTTAGTGTATATAATGTAAATAATGCCATGGTCACTTTGCACTTGGCCCACCTACCCTTTCTGATGGCTACCCATGCAAAGGATGTAATCTTAGGGTCTCCGACTCTGATGGGAGTACCTTCAAATCACAGCTTGACATATTGGTGTCCCAAGAAAGATTTTGATCATAAGATTGAACACAGATTGACATTCAAAATCACATAAATAGGTGTTTTAGAATAACAAGATAACAAATTGTCAAAACATCAAGACATGATCTAAACATCGGCTAAATGACTACTGGTTCCTGATTCAGGGTGTGATTAATTTGTGAAAAATAGATCCATAAAGAAATAGCTAGCTAGAGGGAAAGGTTGCAAAATAGGAACTGGACTGAAAATATTTTGACTTAGCAGTAGGATAGCTGATAATGGTCATTTTAAATTAGGGTAATTGTAATTTTTGAGGCTAATCTGTAAGAACCCTGGTGAAAATTCCATGTAATAAAGTTAAAAACAATAACCATGGATGACTAGGTAACTTATTCCAAGATGAATGTAGGGTAAGACATCTTATGGGTTGTTCTTCTTGTTTATGGCTAAGGAAATTGGCAAAGGAAATGGCTAAGGCATTAAAAGGAATTTTGGCACATTTATTTATGAAAATAATGGAAATTAGGAGAAAAGGGAGGTAAAAGGTCACATGTTGCATGTGAGGAGGAAAATGAAGGAAAATAATGGAAAATGAAGAAAATATAGGCTTCATTCATAAAAAATCTTATGAGGATCAGTTTCTAACCTTTTGTCAGTTCAGTTATGGAGCTCTCTTAGTTTCTCTCTCTCTCTCTCTCTCTCTCTCTCTCTCTCTCTCTCTTCTCTCTCTCTCTCTTCTCCTCTTTCTCTCTCTCTCCTCTCTCTCTCTCTCTCTCATACTCTTGGATACTTAGAGATTTCTTGGAGCACTCTTGGAGAGTGTGGCGTACTTGGATTCTTGCAGCAAGAAGGAAAAAGGAAAGAGAAATAAATCAGAAGAAGGCATCAACATCAGAAGCTACATCAGATTTGCTTGCAGGTACCAAGTTGTATGTATGGTTTCTTCACTAGTTTTGGCATGCATGACATATGCATGTGATTTGTTGGTTGTGATTGCTTAGCCTTGTGATTTCCTAGATAGCCATGTTGATTTTGGGTTTATTTTGTTATTGTGTTTTTTATTGGTTCTCATGTTTCCTTAGTTGGGTTGAGTTACTAGTCCCGTAGCCTTGGTTGGACAAGCAATTTGGAGCCCTAGAACAACTTTGGTTGAGTTCCTAGTCTTGTAGACTGGGTTGGACAAATGATCTAGAACCCTGGGTGGGTTGAGTTATTAGTCCCATATCCTTGGTTGGACAAACACTCTGGAGCCCTAGAACAACTTGGGTTGAGTTACTAGTCTCGTAGCCTGGGTTGGAAAAATGCTCTAGAACCCTTGATGGGCTGAGTTACTAGTCCCATCACCTTAGTTGGATAAATGCTCTGGAGCCCGGTAAAAGATATAGGTTGAGTTACTAGTCCCATAGTTGGGTTGGAAAAATGCCTTGGAGCCCTGCATGACTAGTAAAAAGACCAAGCTAATGATGGTTTTGGTGATGTCTGACCATGAGGTAGAATCACTATTTGATGGGTTGAGGTGGATGGCCTCTAGAAGCCCTAGATGAGTTTTGATTGATTTGTTATATAAGATCCCACATTCATGCTTGGAATATGGCACGAGGGTGAATGGTTGAAGAGAGATTTGGATTATCCATTCTATGGTCGAGTGGAACGTGCTAATCCCATCTCTAGTTGGTTCATTGCATTCATTAATGAGAAATCCATTCCCTTGATTTTCATGTGTAAAGGTACTAATGTATTTATGGATTTGATGGCTGATATGTTTATTGTATTTTTATTCCTATTATGTCGGTTATATGCACATTTTATGACAGTATCTATGTATGGCTCTCAGCATGTTTTGACTTATATGTGAATGGATAATGTGTCTGTGACCCAATATATGATAATGCAACAAATGGCATGAGGGAACAATGGTTCTTAGTGATTCTCTAATAAGTTAAAGATCACTACACTTAATTCTATTATTTACACCTATAGATTACATGTCGATGATATGTTTGACAAAATTCTTGTCATGGCTAGTAGGGATCCAGTAAAGGTCTTGTACAAGTATTTTCTTTAGTACTTTCATTTCCATGTTACTTTACTGATTTGAAGAGATGGATCAGTTTTGGGCTTTGTCTTGGGCTCTGAACATGAAAAAGTGGCTTAAATCCTAGAGTACCTGGAACAACACTAAAAATTTTGGTCCACTGTCACTGGCAGGCAAGAGGGTGAGAGCGACTTTAAGTTGTTGGTCACTCCCTTTCCCATAGCATGAGAGATGTGTTATCGGGAATAGTGTCCACTTGGAGCTGCTAATCCCACTAAGATTGGTAGCTATCTTAGAAACAAACAAGTTAGAACTATTTTCGCTTTCCTTTATGAGAAGTAAATAAGAGGGGAACAAAGGACACCAACCTCAGTCTCGCGCTTGGTTCCTTGCTCAGTTCCTCTCCTTTCTGATAGATCTTTGCCGCTTCTTCTTAGTATACCCAGCTTCAAAGAGCACCTGTGGAATCAAAGCAGCATAATGCTATTGAAGAACAAAGATCTACAAACATAAGCAATACAGGACTAGATATGTATTGGCCAGACAAATGCGTATATCATCAAACATACAATAATGTGGAGGAAAATTTGAATAGCTTTATTAATATCGAGAATAGCAAAGAGGATTACAACCAATTGTTCTGATCCAGCATCATCCTCCAGCAAGAAAGCCCTTCTTCACCTCATGTAAAGCTTAGATCACCCAACACTATGATGTTGCACTAGGAAACCAACAACACTTCCTTACAAGATACAAGATTCCAGCCTCCGGATCTCTGTGATGGGGGATCCATATATAGATGATTGTAGGGGGGTGAGTCAGATTCTGGGTTTTTGATTAGTGTCCTCTCTCTGATAGTTCTTGATTCCACTTGGAGATTGATGATCTCTTACTCATCCCTGGATGAATTCAGAGAGGCAAGTGTCAGAGGAGAAGTTTCTATAAGATTCTATGATCCTCCACCTCGCAAACTGTCTCTGCCATTTGTCCATTCTTGCCCATCGCACCCTACAGAAGGGCTTTCTAGTATGCATCGCACTGTTTACACTGAGTAGGTGATATGAATCACACCCTCTACACTAGGCATTCTGTATGGTCCAATTTTGACCAATTCTGAGCAGTTTTCTGTGGAGAACTTATAGGAGATGACATAATCAGTTGACCTTGTTCCTTTAGGGAGTGAAGCAACACTTTTAGGGACTTAGGAGCCTTTGGTTTATGGACATTTATGATTGGGGTTGCAGTGCCCAAAAATGTCTATAACAAGATGTTATGACCCAAGAGAACTAAACCGCAGTGGGACCGAGGGATTTCGATCAGTTCCACTTCCTTAAGGTGACTTAGGAGGTCAAATCATATCACAGTGGCCTCTCGTCGCATGTTTACCCTAGTTGGCTGGTTACTTGGGTGGATGTGGGAGGAGGGTGTTATAGAGTGGTACCAAAGTGTGGTTCACCCCTCAGACTGGATGGCCTATGTGTTGGTATTATTGCATGTCAATTGCATGTGCGTCTCTTACACTTATATACTTATTGCAATTTCTTGATGTTGAATTATGGTTGTAATATGGTTATCATGGAGAATTTGTTATTGATTCCATGAGATTTATTTGAAATGAGCATGTGACTGACTGTGTATCGATTATATGTTGGTTACATGTTGATTTCATGGTACCTACTTACATCCTTGTATGTCACATTTTTGAATATTTTGATTACATGCATCAGTCTTGTAAGATAACTATAATAACTCATTGATTATTTTGACTACATGCGGTTATGAGTATTTGTAGTTGGTTTGGCATTTCTTATGCATATTGTTGGTTGCATGTGGAAATGTGTAAAATGGAGTAATGGTTGTTGTCATGCATGAGGTCATAACATGCATTGTTGATATGGCCTTGCATTGATGACTGAACCTTAGTTAGAGTGATGTTTATGAGTTGATTAATTTATTTGTGCATGTCAATATGCTATTATGATTATGTTATACATGTATCAAGAAGGTTTGGTGATCTTGCAGACAATTATCCTCCCTGAGCTATACTAAGGTACGTTGGTTTGTTGTGATTTGGTTTATATGACATATGATGCCCTGTAGGAAGAAATATCGAATGGCTAGCAAGATGGTTGACTATAGAGACACTCCCTACAAATCCAAAGAGTAGTATGGTGTTGGGAACTGTTGAAATGTGGCAACAAGAATATTCCAATTTAATTTATCTTTGAATTAAATTGTGAATTAAAATCAAGTTTAGTCTTAACAGCTACTTGGAAATAATTAATTGATTTATTTTGAATCAATTAGTTGGATAAATTCAAGTTAGAAGTCTTTCTGAAGTCATGCAAGAGTTATCCCTTGAATTAAGGAGATAAGATTGAGTTATATTTAAGTTGTAATTAGTTAAATCAGTTTACTAAGTTAAGTCTAGTTAAATTAGTTCCAAACTATTTGAGGAACTAATGGTGAGTTAATAGTTAGTTTATGCATGCATGCACTCAACTAGTGTACTCCAGTTAACTGAAGATTCCCTCATTAGTAACTCATACATGTATATTCTAAGAAAGACCCAGTTGAGATTAAATTCAAGGATAGTGTACTATCAGTTGCATTTGTTTTCTTATAAATAAAACTCATGTATGTAGTCAAGGGATCATTCCTTGAGGATTGCACAGTTCTGACGGTGTGCGATATTAGAGGGTTCCACTTGGTTGAAGGTGAATCATCCCAGAGGAACAGCGCAAGGAAATACGAGCTTGGAGGGTAGAGAGGAAGGCTAGAGAGAAGCCAAGATTTCCTGTGAGCATCTATGAGGATTTTACTGAGAGTTGGCTAGCTATGAGAGCTAAGGATTTGTATAATTTCTATGTATTTCCACCTTGTATGATAATACAGATTGTGGGGTTTTTAGCTAAGGCTTTCCCCCAAAGTATTTTCATGTGTATTGTGTGATTGATTCTTCTTCTTTTGGTTGTATTTTTCAACTCGATCTTTAAGCTTCCGCAAATTGATAGTAGAAGTAGGTTATAGTATTTTTCTTTGATTTATATTGCGTTATCAGGTTAACCTACACACAGATTTTATACATGGTATCAGAGCTGGATTTGTAGAAATTATTCTACATGGTATCAGAGCTATGAACAGTATATTGAGAAGAGACTTCAAAGTTTGAAGTTCGGGGTTGCAGGTGAAAATCGAATTCATACCATAATTCAAGGTTGGCCAATGGCGTTCTATGGCTTGAGACTTGAGTATGTCTTGGAAGGTAGCTCAAATTACATAGCATGGAAAGATAGGATGGAGGCTATATTAGAAGCCAGTGGCTTGAAGGATTTCATTTATCAAGAAATCCCGAAGCCAACTTCAACTAATGCACAAGAGTCAGATGAGTGGAAGAAGTGTGTGGCGAAGGTGAGACAGATCATCCTTGAGTGAGTTCGAGACCATATTGTCTCAAGTCTCCATGGGAAGGATACTCCATTTTCAATGTGGAAGACATTGAAGGACCTCTACCAAAACAATACCGACAAGAGGAAATTGGCGCTCAAGGAAAAGCTTCGTAGAATCAAGATGTAGAAGGGAAATACTATTTCCACATATCTGAACAAGCTCACAACCTATAGAGATGAGCTTGGCAGTGTGGGAATAACTATTGTCGATGATGATATGGTGAGCCTTGTTCTCCTTGGCCTTACAAAGAGTTGGAATAGCTACCAGGACTTTATGAATGGAAGGGAGAAGCTTTCAAATTGGGAACGACTGTGGTCGGATCTCATGTAGGAGAAGATAAGGAGGAGCACACAAGATGGTTCTTCATCCAAGGATGATGATGAAGAAAATATGGCCTTAGCAAGTAAGGTGAGGAAAGGGAAGGGGAAGGCTTCCCATTCCAAATTGAATTCTTCTCATTAGGGGAAGAAGGGTGACAAGTCTAAAGTGAGATGCTTTAATTGTCACGAGATGTGACATTATGCGACTAATTGCCCATCGAAGAAGTCCAAGAAAGGATCCTTGGAAGGATCGGAAGGTGAGGCATTAGCTTCTTAGTTCGAAATGGACTTTACCCATATTGCATGGATGGTGTCATCGATGATGGGTTGTGTCTGGTATCTTGACAGTGGAGCCTCATTCCACATGACTGGTGATAAAAGTTTATTCAGTGCCTTCGAGGAGAAAGACCTCAAGATGTGCATAGAGATGGGTGACGACGGAAGGTATAGTGTTTCAGCAGTGGGCACGGTTTCTTTTAAAAGGGAGCATGGAGCTTTTACCACCTTGACAGATGTGAAGTATGTGCCTAAAGTGCAGAAGAACTTGGTATCCATCGTGATGTTGGAGGACAAAGGCTACAATGTTGTCTTAAGTAAAGGAAATGCATTCTTAAGACACATAGCCATGGGTCATACCAAGAGGATAGGGATTCAAGTGAAGAATCTCTATAAACTAAAGGTAGATGATTGTGCAGCATTGAGTATGAAATCAAGATTGGTGCAAAGCCAAGACACTAGCGAGTTGTGGCACAGGTAGTTGGGCCATTTACATCATGGGGCTTTGAAGCTAATGCAATAGATATCTACAGGACTTCCCAAAGGTAAACTTGAGCAAGTTGACACATGCAAAGGTTGTACCTTGGGAAAGTGCACCAAGTCTTCCTTTCATGATCGAGATAGTCGAGCGAAGGCTATCTTAGAGTGAGTTCATACTGATGTGTGTGGACCATTATTGATGGCATCCATAGCGAAGAAGAGGTATTATGTGATTTTTATTGATGACTATTCTCGTAAATGATGGATTTATTTCATGCAGAAGAAGGACCAAACTTTCACAAAGTTTTGTGAGTTCAAATCTTTGGTCGAGAAAGAGTCAGGGAAGAAGATCAAGGCCTTGAGAAGTGACAACGATGGAGAATATGTATGTCAAGAGTTTAAGGACTTTTGTGCTGGAAGGAATTAAATAAGAATTGGTGGCACCTCATAACCCACAGCAGAATGGGGTGGCTGAGAGGAAGAATAGAACTATTGTAGGGGCAACACGGGCAATGCTACATGACCAAGTCCTAAAACTTCACTTGTGGGCTGAGGCAGGAAACATAGCGGTCTATTTGTAGAATAGAAGCCCACATCGCATACTTGGGATGAAGACACTAGAGGAAGCTTTCTTCGGTAAGAGACCAGATGTGGGTCACTTCAGGATCTTTGGTTCATCGGAATATTTCCATGTGACAAAGGATGCATGGAAGAAGCTTGAGCTGACAGTAAAGTTGGGGATACTTGTGGGATACACTGATACACCTCACAACTATTGGTTGTATGTGCCTACTAGTCAGAGGTTAGTGGTTCACAGAGATCTCAAGTTTTATGAGAAAAAGGCCATCCAAGTATCCCGTGAGAGGGAGCTCCAACTACAAGTTGTGGAGGAACTATTAGTTCTTAAGGAGGAGGAGCCTCATACTTATGCAGAGCAGCCACATGCAGTGGTTCCAAGCATCAAGACATCCACTCAAGTAGCGTCTTCCATAGATGGACGAAATTGCACAAGAGAAGTTGACAGATTATCGAAGGATGTGAGAGACAATGTGGGAGCAACATATTCTTAGTGCAGACAAAGGAGGTCACCTAAGAGGTACACTAGATACATGGCCCTTACTATGGATTGTGTTGAGACAGAGCCATCATCCTTTGAGGAAGTAGCGCAGCAGCCGATTTGGGTTGATGTTATGGTGGAGGAGCATGACTCCATAGTTCGTAACATTATTTGGGACGTGGTCTTGAGACCGAAGAAAAAATCAGTTGTGAGTTCCGATTGGCTTTACAAGGTAAAGGAAGTTGCTGATGATGGGAGGATCATGCTGCTGCAGTATATTTTGAAAAAGGAGAAAGATGCTAGCATTTTGACAAAGACATTGTCAAAGTGTAAATTTGAGTTCCATAGAGACAGGATCGGGGTGGAAGATAATTCCTTTCTTGTTGAGAGGGAGTGTTGAAATGTGGCAACAAGTATATTCCAATTGAATTTGTCCTTGAATTAAATTATGAATTAAAATTGAATTTAGTCTTAACAGCTACTTGGAAATAATTAATTGATTTATTTTGAATCACTTAGTTGGAGAAATTCAAGTTAGAAGTCTTTCTAAAATCATGCAAAAGTTATCCCTTGAATTAAGGAGATAAGATTGAGTTATATTTGAGTTGTAATTAGTTAAATCAGTTTACTGAGTTAAGTCCAGTTAAATTAGTTCCAAACTATTTGAGGAACTAATGGTGAGTTAACAATAATTTGATGCATGCATGCACTCAACTAGTGTACTCGAGTTAACTGAAGATTCCCTCATCAGTAACTCATGCATTTCTATTCTGAGAAAGACCTAGTTGAGATTAAAGTCAAAGATAGTGTACTATCAGTTGCATGTGTTTTCTTATAAAGAAAACTCATGCATGCAGTTAAGGGATCATTCCTTGAGGATTGCGTAGTTCTGACAGTGTGTGAGATCAGAGTGTTCCACTTGGTTGATGGTGAATCATCCCAGAGGAACAACGCAAGGAAATAGGAGCTTGGAGGGAAAGAGGAAGGCTGGAGATAAGCCAAGATTGCCTATGAGCATCTGTGAGGATTATACTAAGAGCTGGCTAGCTGTGAGAGCTAAGGCTTTCTATAATTTCTATGTATTTCCACCTTGTATGATAATACAGATAGTGGGGCTTTTAGCTGAGGCTTTCCCCAAAGTATTTTCATTTGTATTGTGCAATTGATTCTTCTTCTTCTGGTTATATTGTTCAGCTCAATCTTTAAGCTTCTACAAATTGATAGTAGAATTAGGTTATAGTATTCTGCTTTGATTTATATTGCATTATCGGGTTAACCTACAATAGATTTTCTACAAGAACCCCTCTGACTTGGAAGTTATATTGAGAAGTCTAAAGGAGGAGATAAGGAGTTGTAAGGAAGATAATGATAGAATCATACAGTCAAAAGAAAAGTTAGCAGAGGTGAATACAGTAATACTTTATAGCTTGTGGGATTTTCATCGAAAAGGACCACTATGGATTAGTCATGAGCAGGAAGATAAAACTAATCGGGAATATGCAAGTAGGTCTCATAGTATACAAAGGTCAGATCGATTTGAAACCATCTAAGATGGAAGATTGTTGGACACTCTGTTGAGGAGAAGGGATAGACACAATTATGATTCTAGTTCTGATTTAGATAGGAACTATGATCATCATCGATATCATGCTTATAAGAGGAATGATATGGGATACTTGTCGAATGAATTTAAGAAAGCGAAGCCACCTGCTTTTGATGGAGAGATAAAGACATCACATGATGCAGAGGCATGATTTCTTGGTATGAAGATTTTTTTTAGGTTTCATGACTACGTAGAGAACATGAAAGCTAGAGTGGCTACTTTCAGTCTTAAAGGTAAAGAAGGCATTTGGTGGGAAGATGTGAAGAATGTCAGGGACATAAATGAGGAAGATCTGACTTGGAGTGAATTTGAGTGGTTATTCAAGAGAAGTCTTTGTTAGAGAGATACTTTGATGACATGGTAAAAGAATTCTATGAACTAAATATGGGATACATGACAGATGATGAGTACACCAGTAAGTTCTTGGAACTGTTGAGGTATGTACCTTACCACAAGAAGGTGAAGGCTAAGATTCAGAGATTTTTTAGTGGGTTACCATTTTCATTCAAAGATAGGATTGAGTTTGACAAGCCTAGATCATTGGAGAAGGCTATCTTAAAACTGAAGCACTTCAATGAACAATCAAAGCATCGAACTAAGATGAATCTAGATTGGAGAGGTAAAACAAAGAAAAGATGAAAATGGGATAAGAAGTGAGTAAGACCATACGATTTGGGTAGCAAGGAGAATGTTTCACCGCTTAAGAGGTTCAATGCATCATATAGAGGACAGGGACATAGATCTAAGGAGCAAAATAAGGAGCCCATGCAATGTTGGACTTGTGGAGGAGATCATCGTAGGAGGGATTGTCCATAGTACAAGAATGGTAGGCCTAAGATATACAATGCTCAAGAGGCACATACTATTGGAGACGTAGGTCAAAATATTCCATGTACCTATGTAGCTTTGGATAACAAACAAGAAGAGCATAAAAAATATATCATCAAGATGGACAGTAAGATTTGTGATCAAGTTATTCCTATTTTCATTGACCCTAGATCTAATTATAGGTATGTTAGTCCTAACTTGGTGGATAAGTATAGTTTGAGTAAGGAATTACATGAAGAATATTGGTTAGTGAAGTTGGCTACAAGCACAAAGAAGCGAGTGCATCATTGGGTAACAGCTTGCACATTTTACTTAAATGGTATGCCTACCACAACACATTTGAATGTTTTATAGTTGGGCTCATACAATATGTTACTCGACATGGATTGGTTGTATGTACATAGAACCAAGGTTGATTGCTATGACAAAGCTATTAAATGTGTGGATGAGAATGAAGAACCAAGAGTCTTATAGGGTAAGAAGAAAGCTACATCAGTTAGGATGGTGATAGCTATGCAAGAAAATCATAGCTAAAGGAAAGGGTGTAAGCTATTTGCAATACATATTTCTAGTGATAAGAGTAAGGAGGTTGAGGATGTAGATGTGTTCAACAGGTACCCAATGTTCCAGCAGTTCAAGGATGTATTTCTTGAGGACATTACAGAGTTTCCACCACATACGGAGGTAATCGTTTCTATTGAGTTAGCGCCAAGAGAAGCTCCAACATTGAATGCACCTAACAGGATGAGCACACCTGAGTTAGTTGAGTTAAAGTTGCAGCTGAAGGAAATGTTGGACAAGGGGTACATTAGGCCAAGTGTATCACCTTGGGACGCATCGATCTTCTTTGTGAGTAAGAAATATGGTACCCTTAGATTGTGCATTGATTAGAGGCAGTTGAACAAAGTCACTATCAAGAACGTACCCTTTACCAAGGATTGATGACTTCTTCGATCAGCTAAAGGGAGTAGCAATGTTTTCAAAGATTGTCTTGAGATCCAGATACCATCAGGTATGCATCAAAGAGGAGCACATTTACAAGACTATGTTCAGGACCAGGTATGGGCATTATGAGTTTGTTTTTGTTCCATTTGGTTTAACTAATGCTCTAGCTACATTCATGTTTTTGATGAATAGTGTGTTTCATCCATATTTGGATAAGTTTGTTATTGTGTTCATTGATGATATATTGGTACATTATAAAATGAGGAAGAGCATGCCAAGCACTTAACAATAGTGTTGCAGTTGTTGAGAGAGCATCAATTGTATACTAAGATCAGCAAATGTGGCTTCTTTTAGACTGAGGTACACTACTTGGGACATGTTGTCTCCAAGGAGGGAATTACAGTAGATCTAGAGAAGATAAGGGTCATCATGGAGTAGATAGCTCCTAACAGTGTGGATGAGGTGAGATCTTTCATGGGTTTGGCAGGCTATTATAGTAGGTTCATTAAGAACTTCTCATGGATTCCTTATCCCATTACATCATTGCAGAGGAAAGGTAACAAGTTCAAATGGACTAAAGAGTGTGAGGCTAGATTTGAGCAGCTTAAGAAGTTGGTGACACATGCACCAGTGCTACAAATTACAGATCTAGGCAAGGAGTTCATAGTATGTACAGATGCTTACAGGAGAAGGCTTGGTGGAGTCCTTATGCAGGATGGATAGGTGGTATGTTATGAGTCCCAGAAACTAAACGAGCACAAGCATAACTATCCCACACATCATCTCGAGTTAGTAGCGATTATACATGCACTAAAGATGTGGAGGCATTATATTCTTGGCAGGTGGTTTGTGCTTATGAGTGATCACATCAAATTGAGATATTTGTTTGACCAACTAAATCTGAATGCTAGACAGGATAGATGTTTGGCCATGATTAGTGAGTTTTATTTTGAGATAAAGTACATCAAAGGTAAGGAGAATAGGGTGCAGATGCTCTGAGTAGTGATGAGCCCCATAAATGGGTAATTATATGGGCTCATTTTGCCTCCTAACATAGTTTGATCGACCATTCTCTTAGCTTATTGCATGTTTTTTTTATTATATTTATGCTTATGGAGTGAGTTGGGTTGGTCATTATGCCATGGAGTCTAATATGTGTTTAATGTAGATTTTTGTTCAATTTTGGAGATAAATTCAAAGATTTAATGGAAAATTGGTAGAAATAATTCAAATTAGACAAGGGAGAGGATTTATAGTAGGGTATCCCCCTCCTTTATGACTCCCCACTTCGAATTCTCCATCATGCAGCTCGGAGCACAAATGACCACATCAATGCACTAGGAGGCAACCGAGTAAGTGGAGGATAACTTCTCTTTATCCCAAGCTTTGGGAGCCAAGCCACCCTAATTTTAAGGAAGCTATTGGGAGCTTCAACTATATAAGTAGAGAGGCCTAGGGCCTCATTAGGAAGTTAGTCAAATTTTGAAGTTTTTGTTGGAGCTTTGCTCTACTCAACTTCGAGCTCACTTTTGTTGACAGTTTCATGTAATCCTATTATTATTTTGATAATAAAAATGAAGTCCTTTTCGAGCTAGCAATAAGTTACCTCACAGGGCTGAAGCTCTTGGATTAGGTCCCAATCCAAGTAGCCAAGCTCCTCTTGTTTGTATTTATATGCTTTTTTTCAATTTATGAATTAGTTGTTGTTAGATGAATTTCTTTCTTGGTTAAGAATAGGTTGCTTTTGGTGATTTAGAAGGTTTTTTCCATTTGATTTTTCTATAGGAGGTTGAACAGTGATAGAAAGAAGATATGAAAATGCCATCAATGGAGCCTTGGCCTCCTTTCTTTGGGACCATGAACTGAGGCCAAGACCCTCTTGCTGCCACAAAAAACTTAGATTTTCCTTCTCCATAGGATTTCTAGTGTTGCAATTTGTTAGAAGGTTAATGCTTTGCTTTAGATCTATTTCACCATACTCATTTCTATCCTGAAATAAGTTTCCTTCCATGCTTTCTTTCATTATAGCATTGTTCAACATTTCTTTCCATAGCTCATAATCTAGATTAGCTTGATGCAAAATACTAGCTTTTTTATGTAGCTTCCCCGCTTGCTTAGTCTCATTATTTGATTTTCAGTTCTCTAGTAGAAAATCTCTTCTCAAAAAAAGTTAGCCAATCATCCATCACAATCTCTCTTTGATCTATGCCTCACAGGTTGCCCATAGCTCATCTCAAATCTACCCTAGTTTTCTGCACTTTTCCATAGACTTTCCTCTCTTTCTATGAACAAATCTGACCATCCTTCTCTCTCCTAATCATTATTGGTGGACCCTAGACACCTTAACACAACATCCTAGCCTTTATCTACCCTTTCAACCCACTTTCCTACCTTCAAAACCTCCAAAACTGCTGTCGGCATCCTCCTGTAGTCCTCCTGTAAATCCCCTACAGCCTCCTGTAGATTTTCTTGTAGGCTTCTTTTTGAATTCTGATTGCGAGAAAAGCCTCTAGAAGGCCACCTGAGACCTCCTAGGGCCCATCCACACCATCCTACATCTTCTCAAGTTCCAAAACCACCCTCCATCGCCACCTAATCGCTACCACATTCACAATCAAATAAATTACATGCATGACAATTTCCCATAAAAATACAAGAAGATGTTTTTTGCTCATTTACTTCTAGAAATATCTTGAGTAGATGTTGTTTACTTCCTGAGTAGGTAATGGAATTCATTTCATGGTTTTTCATCTCTCTTTCTATCAAAGTAGGATTAGTTGGTTAAGTAGGGTTTACTAGGTTTACTTTATATTTCAGTGTTCTTTTCCTTTCTGTAAGTAGAGTAGCCTCTATAGAGTAAGATTTCCTTTCTTTCATCACATATAGAGATTCTTCTGGACTCCATAGAAGTTGGTTTGAGCTCCTAGTGATCTTGCGCGAGCTGACCAAGTGACAGCCTGTAGTAAGAACTAGTACTTGTGCATACAACACTGTCGCTTCCAAGTTTGTTATGAACTACCGAGTTGATAAAAGTATAGTAGAAAGCCCATGAGTTGCAAAATTATTGTTGCTATACTAGTGCTCACCATCTTTATGGCGTCGTTGCTGGGGAAGCATCAGAGAATTTTTTTATCACTGCTTTCTTCTATTTCTCTATCACAACATTCTGCTAAGTAGTTTATTTCAGCAAAAGTAGAGTAGTTGTTTCCTTCAGTTTCTGCATTTCCTTGCTTTCATTTTCAATTCTGCAATTTCAGTTTCAGCAAAAGTAGAATAGTCATTTCCTTGCTTTCAGTTCTGCATTTCATTTGCTTTCATTTTCATTTCTGCATTTCATTTGCTTTCCTTTTCAGTTCTACAATTTCATTTCAACAACTTGATTTCAGCAAAAGTAGATTAGTCATTTCCTTGCTTTCATTTTTGTATTTCATTTGCTTTCCTTTTCAATTCTGCAATTTCATTTTAGCAAGTTCATTTCAGTTAGTTTCAATTTGTTTCTTCAATCAATTTCAGTTTTGCAGGTACAAGCAATGAAAAAAACAAAAACCAACCAAAACGATTTCCTTTCTTACCTCGTAGGAAGAAAGATAATTCTGGAAAATTCTTGCCGAACACCCCCACTACATCACATAGCCACCCTTCTCTCTTCTTCGGTGGAAGTGATCAAGAAAAATCTTTAGCTGAACAACTAGAGATATTTGAAGAACCTATATGGGAAGAAGAAGAAGAAGAAGACATCCCTCCTGAGACAATGGATGAAAACAGAAATGCTAGGGGGAATGGAGAAAGAGTAGAAGGTACCTTTCCCATCCAAGAGACCAATGGGGACACCAAAAGGAAGAACATAAGCCCTTCAGCCTTACCTCACTTCCATGGTTTGACTACAGAAGATCCTGACACCTTTTTTTTTGAGTTTGTTGTTATCTTTCGAACCTATGACTACGAAGAAGATGAGAAAAAGTTGAAACTATTTCCTTATACTCTTAAGGATGCAACATTGCGCTAGTTCATAGGGCTACCTAGCAATAGCATCACAACTTGGGATCATATGCAGCTGACCTTTGATAACAAATACCAAGACTACTCTAAGTCGAAAGATACCAAGCAATAAATCTTCCGGATGACCATGGGAAGTGATGAGTCCTTGGAAGATTATGAAGAGAGGTTCCAGCTCAGTTACAAAAGGGCCAGATGTACACTTGACCCTAAATCTCTGAAGTTGGTCCTACTGAGGGGAATTCCAAAAGACCTTCTAAACACCCTCCATTTACTTTCCAAGGGAGACATCTATCAACTAACTTATGAGGACATAAAGACTATCTTATAAATCATTCTAGAGAAACAGGAAAGAGAGGTAGAGGGAGTCAACCCATAGCCAGTACCTCCTCATCCAATTCATCCATCAAAGGTGAACTTGGAAACGTGCTGGAAGACTTTAAGAGTGAGATGTTGCAAACTTTTGCCATGCAAATGGATACCTTGCATATCAAAAGGAAACAAGAGGAAGCAGAGAGAGCTTTGGCCTTTTTTTGTTCTAGGTGCATCAGGTGGCATCCTAGGAACGAATGCCCATTGAACTCTATAGAGGTTTGTTCAGTCTGTGAAGAAGATAATTCTACAAACAAGTGCCCTTCCTTTCCCAGACTTAAATTTGTATACCAGGGAGCCGAAGGAGCCACTAAACCACTCTATTTCATGAACCAGAGGAGATCGCATGGACCTAGACCATACCAGCAGGGGATGCAAGGGACATCCCAGGCATACTACAACCCCAACCAAGTCACACCCATACCTTCTTGGGGCTCTCCTGCTCATCCTTCCTAGTCCACACCTCCTCCTTGGTCCTATCCATCTCATTATCATGCCCAACCAGCCGCTCATTCATTTCAATTCTATGCTCAGCGACAACCTTAGTGGAATGCAACTCATCAGGGGTGGAGGCCCCAATATAACTCTCCTCCCACTCTTTTTCCTCCCCCACCTGCTCAACCACAACCATTTCTTCCTGCTCCACCAAAGCAACCCCAATTTCCTCCCCAGTCGAACCCAAACCCGAACAATAGACAGGCTCAACAAGTATATAGTGGGGAACCATCATGCCCAACTTATGTTGTGGAGATTCAGGAGGTTAACCTGCAATCTGGGAAGGTCCTCCCAGATAGCCAGCCTCCCCCTAAGGAGGTTGAGGAAGATAAAGAGGAAAGTGAACCTAAAGCAATTCCACCCTTTCCTGAGAGGCTATCTGAGACAACATAGCCCACCCCAGAAGAAACTAAACTTATTGGAGAATTGAAATAGATATGTGTAAAGATACCGCTTCTCCAAGCCATCAAAGATGCGCCTATATACAATAGGATGATCAAAGAGAAGTGCTTTAGGAATCTAGGTAGGTGCAAGAGAGATGCCCCAACCATCAATGTCATAGGACAACTATCCGACCTGATGTTGGGGCAAGTAATATGTCCGAAATATCTGGACCCTGGAAGCCCAGTAGTTATTGACCACATCAATGGCACCATGATCCCACACACCTTGATTGATCTGGGATCTACCATTAATGTGATGACAAAGGACACCATGCTCAAACTTAACCTTTAGGGCTCCTTGAGGAAGACCATGACAATATTGCAGCTAGCAGACCACTCCACCAACACCTGAAGGGATTGTGGAAGATGTGATGGTCTCCATTGATTCTTGGGAGTATCCTGTTGATTTCCTAGTTCACTAGCCAAAGGAAAAGCTCACTAGGTATCCTCTCATCGTAGGGAGACCCTGGTTGGCTACTGCCAATGCCTACATCAGTTGTTGAGCTGGGAACATGACCATCAAGAATGAGCATATGTCCAAACAGTTAGTCCTATACCCTCCTACCCAACCCTTGCTAGAACATGATCTACCTCTCTGGTTAGAGGAGGAGGATGAGGATGAAGTCTATTCTGCATCGCTTTGTGCATTAGAAACTATCATGGGGGAAAAACACAAAATGAGGAAGATATCATTGAAAATTTAATTCAGAATCCACCCCCCAATACCTTGCCATTAAAAGATATAGTGAAAGAAACCCAAAACAATACCTTAATTTATGTTTGTGTGGCCAACCCGACCTCTCTCCATGCTAAGAATATAGAGTTCGGCCTAGAAAGAACCTTGAAAATCAATTCATCCCTATCCACTTCCCAGGAGAAGGAGTTGTGCAGCTTATTGAGAAAAAATTTAGATGCCTTTGCCTGGAGTTATAAGGAGATGAAGGAAGTGCACCGTTCAGTATGTACTCATCATATATACATTAAGGAAGATTTCAAACCAATCAGGAAGCCTCAAAGGAGGATGAATCCAACCTTTAAAGATATTGTTAAGGAAGAATTGCAAAAATTACTTGACGCAGGATTCATCTATCCCATCTCTGACAGTGAATGGGTCTCTCCTTTGATGCTAGTGCCAAAGAAAAATGGTAAGTGGAGAATCTGTGTCGATTATCGAGAACTGAACAAGGCCACTAAAAATGACCATTTTCCTTTGCCTTTCATAGATCAAGTGTTAGATGGTGTGGCAGGGAAAGAGTTTTTCTCCTTCCTAGATGGGTTTAGCAGGTACAATCAGATTCAAATCAGCCCGAAGGACCAAGATAAGACCACTTTCACTTGTCCTTGGGGTACCTTTACATATCAAGTCCTTCCTTTTGGTTTTTGTAACACTCCAATGACTTTCCAGAGAGTAGTATTGAGTATATTTTCTGACTTGGTTCATGATGCAGTGGAAATACATATGGATGATTTTACTCCTTATGGTTCTAACTTTCAGGAATCTTTATCTCACCTAGGAAAAGTCTTGGACAAGTGTATTGAAATGAACCTATCCTTCAGTCTGGAAAAATGTGAATTGTTGATGGCTGAAGGGACCATGCTAGGTCATGCAATATCTCGACAAGGATTGCAGGTGGACCCCAACAAAATTGCCATCATCCAAAGGGTCCCACCTCCTCAAAAGGTGAGAGATTTCCGAAGTTTCCTAGGCTTAGCTAGGTATTACAAAAGATTCATTAAAGATTTCAGTAATTTAGCCTCTTCATTGTTTGGTCTTTTGGGAAAAGATGTCGAGTTCATATGGACTGAAAATTGTCAAGAAGCCCTAGATACCTTGAAAAGCAAACTTGTGACTACCCCAATTTTGAGAGGCCCAAACTGGGCCCTGTCTTTCCACATTCACACAAATGCCTCGAACAAAGTAATAGGAGCAGCCTTAGGACAAATTGATGAAAAGTTACCTTATGTCATATACTTTATAAGTAAAAATTTGTCAAAAGCAGATTTAAACTATACGGTAATCGAGAAGGAACTCCTAGCTGTAGTGAATTCCTTAAACGAATTCATACATTACATCACAGGCTATCAAACCTTTGTACACACTGATCATGCTACAATTAGATATTTAATGAACAAACCAGATGTAAATGTTTGCAATATTAGATGGTTGCTTTCACTACATTAGTTTAATTTTACCATTGTTGATAAGCCTGGTAAAGAAAATGTTGTTGCTGACATTTTGTCTAGAATAAATTTGCCCACAGATGAAGAAGGAACGGTGGAATATCAAATGCTAGATGAACACCTATTTGCTATCTCAGTACTCTCAACATGGTTTGCTGATATAGCAAACTACTTGGTTTCAGCACAGTTCCCACCACACCTGTCTTCAAAGGAGAAGAGCAAGATCATGAGCAAAAATGCCCCTTTCACCTGGATTGGGGGAAATCTCTTCAAACTTGGCCCAAATTAGATCTTTAGAAGATGTGTCATGGAGGAGGAATTTTTTGTCATTCTCCTGACTTGTTATGACGGGCCTTGTGGAGGCCATTTTGCAACAAAGAGGATTTCCTTCAAAATACTGCAAGCAGGCTACTATTGGCCCACTATTCATCAAGATGTGAGGAGGTATACCAGCCAATGTGATCATTGTCAAAGAATGGGGAAACCTACTCCAAAGGGTGAGATGCCCATGCAACCTCAAGTGACCCTTGAGCCATTTGAGAAGTGGGGCATGGACTTTGTGGGTCCTATCAACCCTCCTTCAAAACAGAAGCAATACATCATTGTATGCACCAATTATCTGACAAAATGGGCGAAATCAAAAGCAATCAAAGCAGCAACAGAGGAAAACGTAGCTGAGTTTTTGAGAGAAAACATATTCTATAAGTTCGGGTATCCAAGAGAAATGGTCACAGACCAAGGTAGTTAGTTCACTTCTAAGTTGATTGAAGACCTGCTCACACATCATAAAATCAAGCATAGGACTTCCACCCCTTACAATCCACAAGCCAATGAGCAGGTGGAAGTCACTAATAGAGCTTTGGAAGGAATTCTGACTAAGTTAGTGAGCAGTAGTAGAAAATATTGGGTGGATAGACTAGTTGAGGCCACCTGGGCCTACAACACAACATGGAAGACCACCACAGAGTTCACACCCTATGAACTGGTCTATCGGAAGAAGGCTTTGTTGTCAATATAATTTGAATACAATACACTAAGGATGGCAGCTCAATTGGACCTAGACCTCAGCCATGCACAAAGGGAAAGACTACTCTAGCTCAATGGATTGGATGAACAAAGATTGTAGGCTCTTCTCGAGACAGAGGTAGTTAAACTTCAAAGGAAGATATGGCATGACAAAAATATCAAGGAGAAGCAATTCCAAGAGGGAGATTGGGCGTTGCTCTATGAGTGAAGGTTTAAAGACCTCAAAGGAAATATTAGGACAAGATGGTTGGGACCCTACACTGTCGAAAAATGCAATGACAATAGTTCAGTTCTGATCAAAACCATTGATGAGGAAGCCATCCCCATGCTTGTCAATGGATATGGGTTGAATATTACAAGAAGCCCCTCTCCAAGTGAGAGTTCATTAAAGGTCTAAATAAGACAATGATGGTAGTGGAGCAGGTCTTAGCCTCCACTTCACCCACTCACTGAAAAAGAGAAAAAAAATAAAATTAATAAGGACCAAAGTGAAAACCTCAATGAGGCGCTTCAGTCCCATCATTGGGTTGAAAACCTCTTTTGAGGCGGCCCAGTGATGATAAAAAAAAAAAAAAAAAAAAAAGAGAGAATAAGATCCCTGGTTGAAAACCTCCCTTGGAGGCACCAAGGGTAGGAAAATAGCGTGAAAACCTCCTTGAGGCGCTCTAGTTGTCTTTCAAAAAAAAAAAAAGAGAGAGAGAAGAAAAAACATAAAAGAAGAAAAACAGATAATTTAATGTGCATTGCAAGTTACAGGTGGACCACAGGGAGCAAGATAAGATGCTACAGAGCCTATTTCATCGCCCCCACACTCTTCTCCATCATTTCTAACCTTTCTTCCACCCCACTGTGCTTTTTTCCGGAAACTATGCGTTTTACAGGAGGCCTTGTGTGTTCTACAAGAGGCTCCTGTAGAAATTACATAGAGCCAGAAATGGCTCCAAAAGGCAGTTTGAGGGGCTAGGAGATTTCATGAAGAGCATGTAGACCTTCCTACAGCCATTTACCCTCCTTTCATCCATCCCACGCCTGCACCAACTCATCATCATCATTTTTTCCCTTCCTGTCAAAAAACATAGAAACCAGTTTTTAGAAAAAAACAAAAAATAAAGGGAGCAGCACCTCCAAACCTCACCTGTAGCTTACCAAGTACCTCTCCATCTTCATCAACATCTCTAGCATCATCCTCATAGCTCCCAGCACAAAAATCAGCTAAAAATTTTAAAGGGAGAAGCAGCTACAGGAGCTCCTGTAGCAATTCTTGTAGTAGCTGATCCCATTAAAATCAAGCCACAACATCAAAAGAAGTGAAGCCATGGGATTGAAGGGAACATTTGAAGCTAGATCCAGCCAGAGGATACTTGCATAAAGCAAACAAGCCACACATTAGGAAGTAGAAAGCATAACAGCAGAGGAGATACAAGTATGCAGCAACTGAAATACGAGCATGCAACAGCAAAAGGAACCAAAATGCCTCATAGCACGTACATTCGACTCACAAGTAAGTAACTAACTCTCTCCTCTGTTGCATCCCCGTAATTGTAAAATATGCATAAGCGAATGAGATGGTTAGGGTTGAGTGATAAAAGGTGGCCAATTAATTGGCCACCCTCATCCAGTTGACTGCGCTCATCCGAAGATGCCACCACACGTGTGCCTAGTCAACTGAGAGAAAATCTAAAGGACAGGTAGTGGAGCACCTGCAAACTCTAATGTAATGATGGGAAGTGATTTCGGGAAAGATCCATGATGACAGGGTAGTGGGGACCAATGGTCCAAATATGGCAACATACCTTTTTGCCAACTCACCCCATCACCTGAAATATCTCAAAGAAGAAATAAGTACTCCTCCTCGAAACTCCTTCACTACCTTTTCTTCCATTTCATCCTCATCCACTTAGCTGCAACAAGCTCTTTGCCACCCCCATAGCCTCAAAACCATCATTCTCCATCACTTTCATCCATCCTCCTGCTATCGGTGTTCTACAGGAGCACTTACACGTTCTACAGGAGCACCTACCGGTAGTTCTTAAGGAGGGGCATTACGTTGTTTCTAAGGAGGAATGATGGGGTTTTTTCTCGATTTTTGGCTTGAGGAGGTAGGTTCTATGCATACCCTCCTTGATAATCAATGTGTGCAAGGAATGATATAATTTTAAGGAGAAATTGAGTCCATAGAAGGAGAAGAATTACATAAGAATTTTCTGTCTGTTTTCTTAAAAAAAAAACATAATTTTTCCTTTGTTTTACTGTTTCTTCAAAAATTTTGTCTCCATCTCTACCTTGGGTATTCAAAAGGGGTAGAAGCACAATAACAGGGGGAATCATGAGGAAGGAGCCAACAAATTTAGCCAGGATCCATGAACATCCTGAAGTAGTATCCATTTTTACTAGAGCAAATTGGATGCGATTTTTTGAGAAATTCTTAGGGTTTGATGAATAAGTGGCTCAGGAGTTTGCCCTTTCTTTAGTCCCTCACTCAAGGACCCATGCCACTATTACTTTGAGAGGCATATCCATGGAAATCACCCAAAAATTTATCAGTAGGGTTACCACCCTTCCTCTTGGATTATCTTGGAGCAAAGATGAAAAGCCAATTTGACAGTCTACGAAGAAAAACTTTTTCCAAAACAATGAACATCCTAAAGAAGACAAAAATGGCATTAGAAGGACAAGCATACCTTACCCTTGGCATGAGTTCAGTTACTAGATTATCAAATATATTTCCTATGAAGGGAGGTATAACATAGTTTATGGCTATCATTTCAGACTTCTCCATGAGCTATGATATGGCATGGACACTCCAACACACCAAAAACTCAGCATCCCCCATTTTCTCTTGTAGTCCCTCATAAACTCTAGCATTAAGGTAAAGTCAAGAGGTCCAGATCAGTTGGCTCACCATGGGTTAATTAAAATATTAGTGGAAGAAGCCCTCCACACCTTCACAATCCCCAGAGCATGGGAAATCTTCTGAAACATGACAACAGAAGATGATATAAAGGTCCTCACATATGATCTCAGTCCTTTTGATAGTGAGGGGGAAGAATGGCGAGGGGGAGAAGGGGAGGAAAATGAGGAACAAACAGAGGAGGAAGACACCAAAATTAGAAGGAGGAAACCAAGACAGACGAGGAAGAAACCAAAACAGAGAAAAAGGAAACAAAACCAGCATAGACAGAGAAGAAGACAAAAGGAGAGGAAAAACGAGCAGAAAAGACTAGAGGGTCTCCTAAGACCCTAGAAAGGGAGGCAGTAGCTACTCTTGCTACCCTCAGCACCCAAATTAAACCCAAAAAAAAGAGGAAGAGGTAGACCTCAATGTATTTCAAGGCTCGGAACAGCACAAGGATCAAACAAGGGAAGCCCAAACCTTCATCTAAAGTGCCCATTGTAATTGAAGATTCACCCACTGTCAAATGGGAAGAATCTCCCTCTAAAACCCCTATCACATATGAAAGAGGGACTCCTAGATCTTCCACTTAGAAGGAGAGAGTGCAACTACAAGACTCAAAAACAGTTCTACAGGAGGCAGCGACTATTCTACAGGAGACCCTGTCAAGACTATAAGAGACCGAAAAACTTGAAGAAAGACTAGAAGGACAGTCACAAGGGAAGGAGAAAGAAACAAAGACTCAAGAACCTGACCCCCGGCCTAGTTTGGGCTCTTACTACAATCTTCTTGAGGGGGGAAAATCATTCCACATAAATTTGCAATCCCACTTTTCTTTAAGTTGGAGAAAGAGAGAATAAGGAGCCATAGGTGGATGCAAATTGCCAAATCCAAGGGAGTAGAGGATATTGGCCACATGGAGAACAAGCTTATAGAAATGGGCATGGAATTAAGTGTTGTAAGACATAGAGAGGAAATCACAAGAACACACTTGGAAACAGAAAATGCATTACTTAGACGACAACTGCAAGAGAGGGAGACACAACTAGCATGCATGGCTAGCTGGTCTATGGAGGCACTGCAGTGTAGAACACCAGCAAAATCATATGGATTATACCTTAAGGACCAACGACTGTAGTTTCAGATAAAGACTTTGGCACAGAGAGGCAGAATTCCTCTCCAAGATTATAGACAGTTTATGGACCTATGTGACCAAATTTCAGCAGAAGATAAGGCAAAAATAACAGAGTTATATTTTCATAACATGGCCCTCACCGATATGAACGTGTGGGACCCCAATGCTAGGATTAGGGACCTTCAACTAATGGCCATGGCATCATGGATGAACCATCAGGAATTAAGGGCAGCAGAGATAAGGAAGTTGATGATAAAGGAGCAGAATGAGCCCTTGATGATCATAGTTGAGCCATCAGACCCCATGGCTCTCATTAGCACACACCGGCTGCTTGCAAATAATCCCCAAATTGCCCCTTAGTATATCAATGATCAGGTTCAAGACATTGCACATTTTGAGGAAATGGCAAGGTTACTTGGGGAAGAATGTATTTATGCTTGTATGAGGAGGTGGAACACCCTACCACACAGTCTCCAGATCATGGAGTATCACTCCCCAACAAGGATGAAAGAAGCATTAAGGAGAGTGCCATTGTACAAGCCCTCTATGCAGAATTTCAAGGTCAATTGGATTGGTCTCAAATGGAGTCCCCAACTATTGTTATGTCTGCTAGAAGGTGGAAAAGAGGAAGAAGAACAACAACAGTGGAAAGAGGTTGACAGAAAGTCAAGATTCCATGACAAAGAAGAGGACCTAACATCAACAGCATGGGATGTCAGGGAGGCCATCAGAGCCATCAAAGATGAGGAGATGGATTGAGTTGCTCAGAGGATGAGCAACACCTTCAGTAAGGGGGTGATGATGAGCCCCATAAATGAGTAATTATATGGGCTCATTTTTCCTCATAACATAGTTTAATAAACCATTATCTTAGCTTATTGCATGTTTTTTGATTATATTTATGCTTATGGAGTGAGTTGGGTTGGTCCTTATGCCATGGAGTCTAATATGTGTTTAGTGAAAATTTTTGTTCAATTTTGGAGATAAAATCAAAGATTTAATGGAAAATTGGTAGCAATAATTCGAAGTATACAAGGGAGAGGATTTATAGGAGGGTATCCCCCTCATTTATGACTCCCCACTTCGAATTCTCCATCATGCAGCTCAGAGCACAAACAACCACATCAATGCATTAGGAGGCAACTGAGCAAGTGGAGGATAACTTCTGTTTATCTCATGTTTTGGGAGCCAAGACTCCATGATTTTAAGGAAGCTGTTGGGAGCTCCAGTTGTATAAGTAGAGAGGCCTAAGGCCTCACTAGGAAGTTAGTCAAGTTTTCGAATTTTTGTTGCAGATTTGCTCTACTAAACTTCGAGCTCAATTTTGTTGACAATTTCATGTAATCCTATTATTATTTTGATAATAAAGATGAAGTCCTTTTCAAGCTAGCACTGAGTTACCTTAGAGGGCTGAAGCTCTTGGTTTAGGGCCCAATCCAAGTATCCAAGCTCCTCTTGTTTGTATTTATATGCTTTGTTTCAGTTTATGAATTAGTTGTTGTTAAATGAATTTCTTTCTTGGTTAAGAATAGGTTGCTTTTGGTGATTTAGAAGGTTGTTTCCATTTGAGTTTTCTATAGCAGCTTGAACAGTGATAGAAAGAAGATACAAAAAGGCCATCAATAGAGCCTTGGCCTCCTTTCCTCCCTTTGGGACCATGAACTGAGGCCAAGACCCTCTTTTTGCCACAAAAAACTCAAATTTGCCTTCTCCATAGGATTTCTAGTGTTGCAATTTGTTAGAAGGTTAATGCTTTGCTTTAGATCTATTTCACCATGCTCATTTTTGTCTTGCAATAAGTTTCCTTCCATGCTTTCTCTCATTATAGCATTGTTCAGCATTTCTTTCCATAGCTCATAATCTTGATTAGCTTGATGCAAAATTCTGGCTTTTTGATGTACTTAGTTTCCCCACTTGCTTAATCTCATTGTTTGATTTTCAGTTCTCTAGCAGAAAATCTCTTCTCACAACAAGTTAGCCAATAAGCCATCACAATCTCTCTTTTATCTATGCCTCACAGGTCACCCATAGCTCATCTCAAATCTGCCCTAGTTTTCTTCACTTTTCCATAGACTTTCCTCTCTTTTTGTGAACAAATCTGATCATCTTTCTCTCTCCTAAACATTTTCGATGGACCATAGACACCTTAACACATCATCCTAGTATT
Source organism: Pinus taeda (assembly GCA_000404065.3). Taxonomy (NCBI): domain Eukaryota; kingdom Viridiplantae; phylum Streptophyta; class Pinopsida; order Pinales; family Pinaceae; genus Pinus; species Pinus taeda. The sequence goes on from APFE031500824.1 coordinate 44,379, forward strand.
CAGCTACCCTTTCCACCGTCTTTCCTATCTTTAGAACCTCCAAAACTTCTCTCGGCATCCTCTTGTAGACCTCCTATAGATCCCCTGCAGCCTCCTGTAAATTTTCCTGTAGGCTTCTTTTTGAAGTCTGATTGCTGGAAAAGCCTCTAGAAGGCCACCTGAGACCTCCTAGGACCCATCCACACCATCCTACATCTTCTCAAGTCCCAAAACTACCCTCCATCGCCACCTAATCACTTCCACATTCAAAATAACATAAATTACATGCATGACAATTTCCCATAAAAATACATAAAAATCCAAAAAGATGTTTTTTGCTCATTTACTTCTAGAAATAGCTTGAGTAGATGTTTTTTACTTCCTGAGTAGGTAATGGCATTCATTTCATGGTTTTTCATCTCTCTTTCTGCAAAAGTAGGATTAGTTGGTTAAGTAGGGTTTGTTAGGTTTACTTTACATTTCAATCTTCTTTTCCTTTCTGCAAGTAGAGTAGCCTCTATAGAGTAATCTTTCCTTTATTTCATCACATATAGATCTTCTTCTAAATCCATAGAAGTTGGCTTGAGCTCCTAGTGATCTTACGCCAGCTGACCAAGTGACAGCCTACAGTAAGAACTAGTACTTGTGCATACAACACTGTCACTTCCAAGTTTGTTAGAACTATCAAGTTGATAAAAGTAAAGTAGGAAGCCCAGGAGTTGCAACATTATTGCCGCAATACTGGTGCTCATGAAGTAGATAGATACAGGTGAATCACTTACCAACTATAAGTTCTTATGGCACATATTTACAGGATAGGATCTTATGGGCAAGACAACATGATGTCAGATATATGGAGATATTTCATAGGTTGTAGAAGATTACAAGTACAGTTACAGGTACATGTACATGTGATAGTATAGGTATAGGTACAGGTGATGGCACAAGTATAGGTATAGGTACAAGTACATGTGATAGTATAGGTATAGGTACAGGTGATGGCACAAGTATAGGTATAGGTACAAGTACATGTGATAGTACAGGTATAGGTACAGGTGATGGCACAAGTATAGGTACAGGTGATGGCACAGGTACAGGTACAGGTGCAGAGGACTTCGACTATTGTCTTACATCAGATGGATTGGTCATGTTCTGAGATAGGATATATGTGCCAGATAGTATTGAGATCAACAAGTTGTTCTTGAGGGAGTTTCGTGCAAAACCATATTCAGGTCACCCAGGTTACCAGAAGACACTCACCGTAATGAAGAGATCTTACTATTAGCCAAACTTGAAGAGGGATGTACCAGATTTTGTGGCTAGATTTTTTGATTGTCAGCAAGTGAAGGTAGAGTGAAAACATCCAGGTGTAATGCTATAGCTGATCACTATTCCTGAGTGGAAATGGGATTTCATTTCCATGGAATTCATCAGAGGGTTTCTGAAGAGGGTGAAGCAGCATGATTCCATCAAGGTCATTATGGACATGTTAACAAAGGTTTCACACTTCATTCACATGAAGACTACATTCTCAGCTAGTGATGTGGCATAGGTATTCATCGAAGATGAGTTTAGACTACATGGTGTCCTGAAGAATATTGTGTCAGACAGGGATGAAAAGTTCACTTACAAGTTTTGGAAGGATTTATTTGCAGGTTTGGGCATAGAGTTGGCCTTTAGCATAGCTTATCACCTACAAATGGATGGATAGATAGAGAGGGTCAACAAGATATTTGTTGAGGCAAATTAATTACCTATCATTTAATTGTCAACCTGGGGGTTTCGTAAAACTTGTGAAGCATACATGCACCATATATGCTAGAAATTAACTTTTAATTTAGATCAATCTAACTATGAAACCAAATAATGACAAACCAAATTCACCTATTCTAATTCAACAATCAACTCAAAAGAAATTATACTACAGCACACGGAATTGAAATCTTAATCTTTCAATCTTACAGGAATTGAAAAGTACACCACTCTTTCAAAAATGAAAGAAAAACAATCATTCTTAACCTCTCACATAGGAAAATATATGAAAGAAAATAAAAACAAATGCTCTTAACTTCCAGGTAGAAAGCAAATAAAAACAATCACGTTTAACCTCTCACACAGGAAAAGATATGAAAGAAAATAAAACAAATGCTCTTAGCTTCTAGATAAAGAGAAAATAAAGACAATCACTCTTAACCTCTCACACAGGAAAAGATATAAAAGAAATAAATCTTAATCTATGAAAGTAATACATCCTAATCTATGAAAAATAATAAATCTCACACATTGTAGGTGGCCAATCCAAAATCATGAGAGATGGCAAGTTGAGAGGCTCCAAAAGCAAGCATAACCAAATCAAGGTGAACATCACTCATGAGCATGGTGGAAAATCCAAATACTATATTCAAACATGAGCATTTCCCCAACTTTACACATTCCTTTCAAAGGAGAAGGCTCTCCTATTTATACAAACAAAATAAGAAGCTACCTCATTAATGGAGGTCCATTATTCTCTCCCTAGATCCCTAGAAAATCTCATACAGTTACAACTCAAATAGGTAATGATGAGACACATATCCTCTTTGACCTTTATCCAAATCTTCTTCCATATATTGAAGATAATTCGAATTTGAGTATTGGAGGCCACATAAGGGTGCCTTGGAAGATTCCAAATGACCTACACATGTCATGAAACCCAAGCCACTTTTAATTGTTAGCAAGTATATGTCATTTTTCTAAATTTTAACCATTTAATCCACTTATAATATTAGAAATCATTAACTTTTGGAAAACACAAAGGTAACCCACATAATTATGACAATGGAGGCTAATGAAAGATTATATGGCTATGGAGTTACGACATGTGAGTGAAATGGTGGCGATAAATGTGAAAGTGGATGATATTTTGAATACATTTTGGAGACTCTACAATATTAGAGGACATGCTGAGGATGTAAGTGATGCATCAACAACACAAGTGGGAAGAGTATCTACCTTTGGTTGATTTTGCATACAAAAATGTTTATTAGGAGTCACTGAGGATGATTCCTTTTGAGGCATTATATGGGTGGAGTTGTAACACTCCCATTAGATGGAGTGATCCAGTTAGCAGAGTATTGATTGGACCAGATACATTGGGAGACGTGGAATAGGAGATGCAGGTAACCAAGAAGAATTGCAAGGCGAAACATGATAGGTAGAAGATTTATTCAAACAGGAACAGATTGTTCAAGGAGTTCCAAGTTGGGGAACAAGTGTATTTGTGCATCATACCAAAGAAGAGCTCCTTGTGGATTCGCTCATGTGCCAAATTAGCACCACAGTTTTGTGGACCCTTCAGTATTACTGAGAGGATTGGGCCAGTAGCTTATCGACTTGCACTGCCTTCGACGATGAAAGTCCATGATGTTTTCCATGTATCATTGCCTAAGAAGTATGTTAAAGATGATGATCATGTGATTGAATAGTTTGTATTGCAGGTGGAATCAGATGGAGAATTCGAGTCAGAGCCTCATTGTATATTACAGAAAAATGTGCTCATGCTCTGAAAACGAGCAATAGAGCAAGTTAAAGTGCAATGGAAGCACTTTGGACCCGATCAAGCTACATGGGAAATGGCCGATCAAATGAGGGCTATGCATCCTTCCTTGTTTTTCAGTTGAGGAAAACAAGCTTTGATATGGTTGTTTAGTGATTTCTTATTGCGGTTGGTAGTTTCCTTATGGTGGTTTAGTATTTGCTTATGATGGCTTGGTATATTCTTCATTGTGATTTAGTATTTGTTTTATGTTGGTTTAGTATATGCTTTATGGCGATCGATATATGCTTTACAATGGTTGATACATGCTATATGATGTTTTGATATACATGCTTCGATATGCTGTTAGTATATGTTTGATATATGTTTTGATATATGATTTGGCATATGTTTTGGTAGATATATTTTGATGATGTTGTTATATGTAAACCCATGTATGGATGTAAATACCGTAATGCTTTGTGTTATAAAGCTTGACTTTGTATGGGCGTTATGTTATTATACTATCATGTGGTTATGTTATCATGATGTTATGATGTCATATGAGTTTTCCTTGAGCAGGACTTTCATTGTAAATATTGTAACAGGTTATGTTATAAAGCTACACCATGTGGTATGTTGTCCTGGTGTCATGATGTTATATCTTAAGCATATCTTCCATTGTAAAAAGTATGTCAAGTTATGTTATAAAGCTCCATAAGCAATATGTCTTCCTTCAGTAGGTTGCTGAGGTATATGTGTGATTGAAAACCGAGGATGATGTCCCCCAAGGAGGAGGGTTCCATAACAACTCTGGTGAAAATTCCATGTAATAAAGTTTAAAAAAATAACCAAGGATGACTGGGACACTTATTCCAATCTAAAGGTTGGGCAATACATCTTAGGGGGTTTTCATTTGGTTGTTTATGGCTAAGGAGATTGGAAAAGGAAATGGCTAAGGAATTAAAAGGTAATTTGGCATATTTGTTATGAAAATAATTAAAATTAGGAGAAAAAGGAGGTGAAAGGTCATAGGTTCCATGTGAGGAGGAAAATGAAGGAAAACGAAGAAAATAGAGGCCTCATTCATAAAAAGGCTTTTGAGGATCAGTTGCTGACCTTTTGTTAGTTCATTGTTGGAGCTCTCTCATTCTCTCTCTCTCTCATACTCTTGGATACTTAGAGATTTCTTGGAGCACTCTTGGTGAGTGTGGCATTCTTGGATTCTTGGAGCAAGAAGGCAAAGGAAAGAGCAGGAAAGCGCAAAAAGGCATCAACATCAGTAGTTACATCATATTTTCTTTCACGTCTCGAGTTTCATGTATGGTTTCCTCACTAGTTTTTGGCCAACATTGACAATGGATTTCCTAGCCTTACCATTATTATATAGCCATGGTGATTATGGGTTTACTTCCTTGTTTTTTTTTTATTGGTTCTCATGTTTCTTAGCTTGGGATGAGTTACTAATCATGTAGCCTTAGTTAGAAAAATACTCTAAAGCCATCGAACAACTTGGGTTGAGTTAATAATACCATAGCCTAGGTTAGACAAATGCTTTGGAGCCCTTGGTGGGTTCAGTTACTAGTCCTGTATGGGTTGAGTTACTAGTCCCATAGCTGGGTTGGACAAACACTCTGAAACCTTGGATGAATGGGATAGAGACTAATCTAAAGATGGTTTTGGAGATGTCCAACTGTGAATCACTATTTGATGGGTTGATGTGGATGGCCTCTCGAAGCCCTAGATGAGTTTTGATTTGTGTTCCACAATATCCCACATTTATGCTTCGAATATGGCACGAGGGTGAATGATTGAATAGAGATTTGGATCAGCCATTCTATGTTCAAGTGGAACATGGTAGTCCCAGCTTTGGTTGGTTCATTTCATTCATTAATGAGAAATCCATTCCCTTTATTTTCTTGTGTAAAGGTACAGATGTATTTTTGGATTTGATGGATGATATGTTTACTGTATTTTTATTCCTATTATGTTGGTTATATGCACATTTTATGACAGCAGCTATGTATGGATCTCAACATGTTTTTACTTGTATGTGAATGGATAATATATCTATGACCTAATTGATGATAATGCGGCGAATGAAATGAGGGAACAACGGTTCATAGTGATTCTCAGATAAGTATGTGATCCCTACACTTAATTATATTGCTTACATCTATAGATTATATTTCAATGATATGTTTGATAAAATCCATGTCATTGCTAGTAGGGATCCCGTCAAGGTCTTGAATAAGTATTTCTTTTAGTACTTTCCTTTCCATTTTTCTCTACTAATTTGAAGAGATGGGTAAGTTTTGGGCAATGTCCTTGGCTCTGAGTCTGAAAAAGTGGCTTAAATCTCGGGGTTGCTGGCACATCATTAATAATTTTGGTCCATAGTCACTAGTAGGTAGACCTATGAGGGTGACTTTATGTTGTTGGTCACTCCCTTGCCCATAGCATGGGAGAGACTATGGCCCAAGAGACCTAAAATAGCAGTGGGACCCATGGATAGTCTATCTGATTGGCTCACTTATCTTATGAGGGTTCTGTTGATAATGTTGGATGTCTATATGGTGTGTTTCCATTAGTTCCACTTCCTTCAGGTGATTGAGGAGGTCGAATCATATCATAGTGGCCTCTCATTGCATGTTTACCCCAGCTAGCTGATTGCTTAGGTAGATGTGGGAGGGGGGTGTTACATAGTCATTTATGTATGTGAGAAACAAATCTATAAGTAGAATTATTATGGCTACTCTTAATAGAAGTTACCTTTAGGTACCTTAAATCTACACTAACGAGGCAAACAATCTTCAACATTATTCCCTAGGAGAAGAAAATGATTAAAATACTAAATTACCACATTTAAATAACCAAATTACTTTATAAAGGACAACTCAAATAGGTTGTTAATTTTGGATGGTTGTGGAAGTGTTGGTATTGAAACAATGCTTACAATCAAGGCTTGAAGGAGAAGGTCTAGTTATTGTGAAGCAAACTTCATAATCCATCCAAAGCATCAAGAGTTATCGTATTTGTACATGTTTCACTTCATCAAGACTAGTACTTAAAATCAACAAGGGTCAAAACCATAAGCACTAGGTCACTATTGAATGTTTAGAAGCCCAACCTTAGGAATGTTTGATGCCAACTTTATGACATACCTAATCCCCAATCACAATTTATCAGGTGGGAGTATTTTGGCTGATAAAATGATAGATTACATTTTTAGATTATATTATTCCATAATTTTACAACAACGTACGATGCCCAGAGTAGGAATGTGGCACTCATATGAACAGTCTACACATGTTTTGGTTATTGCAATCAATACACCATTTAGTATTATGGAGATTTGGATGGGCATTATGACTTCAACTATAATTCAAGGTTGCCTATTCGCAACTATTGTAGTTGCTCCAATTATTCTTGAATTAACCTAATTTTTTTCACCTTATTAACCATGGTTTCCCCTTTGGTTTATACTCCAAATAGCTCCTTCTAACTTTAGGGAAATTTGAGGAATGATAAGGGAATTTAATAGGGGGATTTGCTTCCATATGCTTGACTAGCACCACACAAAACAACTTCCCAAATTCAAATAAAGTCGAAACCAACATTAAAGAAATCATAAATATGACATCATCATGGAATTGTTGTTAGTCCTATTATACCAAAAAAACGAGTACCCCTATAATGACCCTAAGCATGTAATTACTTTGCATTTGTATATGCTATAAATAATTCATATCAATGTATATAATGTGAATAATGCCATGGTCATTTTGCACTTGTCCCACCTACCCTTTCTGATGGCTACCCCTGCAAAGGATGTACTCTTAGGGTCTCTGACACTAATGGGAATACCTTGAAATCACAGTTTGAAGTATTGTTATCCGAAGCAAGATTCTGGGCATAAGACTTAACCTAATTGTTCTTGAAAATCACGTAAGTAGGTGATCTAGAATAAGAAGATAGAGAAATTTCAATACATCCAATCATGATCTAAACATCAGCTAAATGACTATTGGTTCTTGGTTCGGGGTGTGATTAATTTGTGCCAAATAAATTCATAAATTAATAGTTAAGTAGAGTGCAAGGTCACAAACTGGGCATTAGGCTGCAAATATTTTGACTTAGAAGTAGGAAAGTTGATAATGGTCATTTTAAATTAGGGTAATGGTAATTTTTGAGGTTATTCATTTCTATATGGAAGAAACAATCTGATAAACATGATTGTTATTTCTACTCCGAAAAGAAATTACCTCCATGTACCTCAGATATACACTAACAAGGCAATGATCTTAAGCCTTCTTCCCCAAGAGAAGAAAACAATTAAGAAACTAAATTGGCACGTTTATATAACCATATTACTTTATAAAGGCCTACTCAAACATGTCTACTCATTTCTTATCTCATTAGGAGTAAGAAGGTCAATCTAGAACTAAGTAGAAGACCGAATGAAGATCACTCTAGAACTAAGTAGAACATTGTGTTATTGTTATCGGTAATTTTGTAGCAAGCACCCTTGATAAGTATTATATTATTATGAAGTCATGGTTGGGTTATTGCCTTGAAACAAAATACCATTCTGGGAGCTCTTCTCATTCTATATAATTGTTATCATAATCAGTAGCCATAACATTCTGGGAATTGTAAAATGACCTTCAAGGATACTAGTTTGCACCCTGTGCATAATTAGGGAAGAAATTCTATTTTGAACTGTGCTCTCTATCAATGGATGGAATGCTAATTGTAAATTTGGAATTGTTGTGGAAGTGTTGGTATTGAAAGAATTCTTACAAGCAGGGCTTGAATGAGAAGTACTATTTATTATGAAGCTAACATGAGAAACCATCCAAAGCATTAACTGTTATTGTATTTGTACATATTTCACTTCATCAATATTAGTACTTAAACTCAACAAGGGTAGAAAACATATGCACTAGGTAACTATTGAATGTTTAGAATCCTAGCTTTAGGAAAGTTGGATACATATTTATGACATACCTAGTCCCCAATCACAATTTATCTGTTGGGAGTATTTTGGCTAATAAAATGATAGATTTCATTTTAAGCACATATTATTCCATCGTTTTACAAAAACCTAAAATGAAAAGAATTAGAACTTGGAACTCATACCAACAGTCTATGCATGTTTTAGTTATTAAATTCAATACACAATTTAGTACTGTCGATATTTGGAAGGGCATTGGGGATTAATTGTAATCCAAGACTACCTATTCACAACTATTGTATTTTCTCCAATTATTCTTGAATTAACCTAATTTTGTTCACCTTATTAACCATGGTTTCCCCTCTGATTGATACTCCGAAGTGCTCCTTCTAACTTTAGGGAAATTTGAGAAATGATAAGGGAATTTAATAGAGGGATTTGCTTGCCTCTACTTGACTAGAACCACACAAAACAACTTCCCAAATTCAAAGAAAGTCAAAACCAACTTTGAATGGAGCATACATCTGACATCATCATGAAATTGTTGCTAGTCTTGTTGTACTAGAAAATCAAGTACCCCTGTAATGACCCCAAGCATGTAATTAATTTGCATTTGTATATAATGTAAATAATGCCATGGTCACTTTGCAATTCACCTACCTACCCTTTCTAATGGCTACCCATGTGAATGATGTACTCTTAGGGTCTCTTACTCTTATGGGAGTACCTTCTAATAACAATTTGAAGTATTATTGTCCCAAGAAAGATTATGAAAATAAGATTGAACACAACTATCATTCAAAATCACATAAGTAGGTGTTCTACAATAATTATAAAATAAAATGTCAAAATACCTAGTCATGATCTAACCATTAGCTAAATGACTACTGGTTCATGATTCAGGGTGTGATTAACTTGTGCAAAATAGATCTGTAAAGAAATAGTTAACTAGAGGGAAAGATAAAAAATTTGCCATTGGACTATAAATATTTTAACTTAGAAGTATGCTAGCTAATAATGGTCATTTTAAATTATGGTAATGGTAATTTTCGAAGATATTGATTCCTGTATGGTAGAAATAAACTGATAAGCATGACTATTATGTCTACTATGAATGGAAGTTACCTTCATGTACCTTAAATGTACACTAACAAGGAAAATGATCTTCATCCTTCTTCCCCAAGAGAAGAAAATGATTAAGAAACTAAATTGGCACATTTAAATAACCACCTTCCTTTAGAAAGGCCTACTCAAAGAGGTTTTCTCATTTCTTATCTCATTAGGAGTAAGAACTTCAACCTAGAACTAAGTAGAGCACCGGATAAAGATCACTCTAGGACTAAGTATAATATTGGGTTATTGCTGTCACTAATGTGACAACAAGCACTCCTGATAGGTATTATATTACTATCAGGTCATGGTCGTGTTATTTCTTGGAAACAAAATACCATTATAGGAGCTCTACTCACTCTGTATTAATGTTGTCATAATCAGTCGCCATAACATTTTGGGAGTTGTAAAATGACCCTCAAGGATACCAGTCTGCATTACTAAAGCATAAATTCTATTTTGAACTATGCTCACTATCGATGGATGTAATGCTAATTGTTAATTTGGAGTGGTTGTGGAAGTGTTGGTATTGAAACAATGCTTATAACCATGGCTTGAATGAGAATGACTAGTTATTATGAATCCAACTTGAGAAACCTCTCCACTAACAACTTAATTGACCAACAGTTCTTCAATTGTGCTCCTAGTTAGTTATGAACTACAGTGATTTTGTAAATCAGAAGTGGCACAGTAAAATCCACTAATGACATTTGTAATTTTCATGACCATGTCCTACATATTTGCTAGTAATGGTGAGTAGAGAAGGTCTTGGAGGATATTGTACTTAGAGTTGTAGTCCAAAAAATATTCTGGAGTCATGAGTTAGCATTGGTTATTAGGAATAGAGATATCTCTACTTCTACATGGTTTTTCCATTTCTTGAGTACAATTACTCCAATGAATAGAGAAATCCACAAAATATGAGAAGAAATGTGGTACATTTTCCACTAAAAGTTGGTTGAGAGATAGGGGTTCATATTTTATTCCGTAGAAATATTTTAGTACATGTTCCAATCAATTCATGACCTCACACTTAATATATATTACTTAAATATTGCATTTTGGATATAGGCAAGGTTTGTAATATTGTATGTTGTAGATGTTGGAAAGATTTGGGATTTATGAACACATGTAATCGATGCGTCCATTAATTTTATCATTTTTTCATGATGCATCTCACAATAGTAACAATAGATTAAAATCCATGGTTATGTGGAGTCAAAGGAACATTTTCCAAATTTTCAAATACGAGAAAAACCTACAAAATTCTTCCAAGACTTAAGTCTTCATGCAATTTATAGTATACTTATTTTTTTTCATTTTAAAATATTCCATTTATTTATAATTGTAATTATCTTCCAAAGAATTCCTGCTTCATAGGAAATATATGATGAAATTCAACAGTTTGTACATAAAATAATAAAATGGGAAATAAAAGGTCTCATATCCAAGGAGAAATAAATCCATGATAACATGAGCTAAATTGAGTTTTCATAAGAAATTATTAACAACTTGAGAAGCCATCTAAAGCATAAACTTTTATTGTACTTTTACATATTTCACTTCATCAAGACTAGTACTTAAACTCCACAAGAGTCAAAACCATAAGCACTAGGTCACTATTGAATTTTTAGAAGCCTAACCTTAGGAAAGTATGATACCAGCTTTATGACATACATAGTCCCCAATCACAATTTATCTGGTGGGAGTTTTTTTCCCTTTAAAATGACAAATTATATTTTTACACATATTATTCCATCAATTTACAATAATCTACCATGAGTAGAGCTAGAACTTAGCACTCATACCAACAGTCTAGGCATGTTTTGGTTATTGTAGTCAATACACCATTTAGTACTATGTATATTTGGAAGGGCACTGGGACTTCAACTATAATTCAAGAATGCTAAGTTTTCAATTGTTGTAATTTCTCCAATTATTGTTGAATTTACCTAATGTTATTCACAAGGATTGGTTTGCAGCTATTAGGGTTTCTTTAACATAAAGGTTGTGTTGCTGCATAAATAGAAACTACTAGAGGAATAACATGAACTTTTAAGTAAAACTTATGCATTGATATACTAAGAGATACTGAGCACCAATATCAATTTGAAACTAGACAAGAATACTAATTATGATAACGTTGTAAGTCCCAGGATTTACATAAGTATTCTCTTAGATATTTTTTACAATTTGTCAAGAGTTTTTCATTTTGAAATAATAATAATTCATCTGTAAGCCAACGTGTTTAAAATCTAGATAATTACAACCATAACTAATATTATTAGAAAATACATGACCACAAATGGTAATTTTACAATATCATTGAGAATAATTATAGACATATTTATAACTTTCTGTTAGATTCCCCGAATTTCTAATTTATGAGGATGAACACAACCTTTGCACATGATGCTCTTCTCTCACCTTTTACCAATCTACCAAGATGCAATAATTATTATGTTAGTCAGATGATATTTTTATAAAATGAACACACACAAATAAACTATAAAAGTTTCTCACCCTTTTTCCATTGTAAACAATAGAGAATTCATCCTAGAGGATTGATTCTTGCTCAAATTTAATGTGTCTTCTAACTTAAAAAAAAGTCCAATTTTCTTCCATGGACAATGTTTTGAAATGTATACTGTCCTTAAAAAAATCAATGGATATTAGAGGAGAATGGATGTCATCATCATTGTATTTCTCTATTGGCATCCAAATCTAATTTCCGTTATCCCTTATTTTCCTAAATCATCGAAATTTAAAAGAAACATAGAGAGTTTTACTTTTTATTGAATATCTATAGTTTATAGTCATGGTTGAAAAAATAGTTAGCAAGTGATGTAAAATTATTGTGAAAACAACGAAAAAGATAAAATGAAAATTGCAAAAAATTATCTAAAACAAGGTGTCTCTACACTTTACTCGCATTTTAATTTCTCTCCATTCACAAAATGTAATCTTGTATCCCATCTAGAGTAAAATAAGTTACTTAATAACATGTTCGATAGATTTTTGCAAACATATGTCTTCTTAGTCATTCTAATTGAGTCCTCTTCATTGAAAAATTCATAAAAAAGCAAAAAATGGTAGGTGCATACCAAATCAATCACATGCACCACCCTTCTCCCGCATACTACATTGAATCTCAAGGACTAATTTTGAATGTATACAATCAATTAAAGTTGTATTATAATTTGATAAGCCAATTTCATGAAGCATGGGTAACTTTCCTTCTTTAATATGTACAACCCTTTTACTACTTGGAAGAAACTATTTTTACTTATAAAATCAAGCCCCTTCATCCCTCAATGATGTGGAATCATTTCCCTCATAGAGTATCTCCCTTATTTGTGAAGGGAAAACTCTTAGAATAACGTTGATACATTCCAGAGGCTCCCATTCTTCAAACTTATAAATGTGCAAACCTGAAAATAAAAAAATATAAACCACAAATTAAGTATTCATTTAATCTAGGGAATTCATATCTTAATAGTTGAATATAAAACTAGTAACGGTCTTCAAGAATTATAAAATGACAAGCCCTTACAATTTAGTCCAATTTGAGGAAAATTATTTTGTTGGGAAACAGATTCGTTAAGGATGTCCTCGTGTTCATACACATGAGTTATGAGCACCTTCTTCACTTTTTCACCCCTTTGGATCCTCTTAAATGCCTTTAATACACCTTTCCAATGTGATCTTAAATCATATAGTCTTATTCTTTTTGCCCAAATTTGATTCCTTGATGGATACATAGTAACCCAAGATCCAATTGAAATGTGAAATGGAATCTAATTAGCCATTTCATCCTTTGTATTCTTAACTACAATAGTTTCCAACTTTGTTGAAGATCGACAAGTACCCATGTCACTGTAATAAAGATACAAAGCTAAGTACATCTGCTAAAGCTTTTGTATCAACTATGAAAATTGACAAAATGACCATATTTATATTTAATTGATCCAAGTTGCATACAAATATATACCCATTCATGTAAGACTAAAAATATCCCTTCATTTCTTATTTATGCAAATAATAGTAAACTTAAGTTTGCATGAGGTACATATATAGAAACACAAACCTTGATCACCAATGAAACATACAAAAATGGATTAAATATCCAACACTCACGGTTCTTAGATTAAGTGGCATTGTTAACAAATTTACTTGAAGGGTGTTTAAGCATATTATATGGTATTTATATGGGATGAGAAGGGTAATTGACAAGAATGTAATACAACGACATGTAGAAGTCTAAGTCCACATTTTTCCATTGGGATGAGAAGATCCTTGAGGTGATTTGCAAAGATCTGTTTTGGAGCCTTTACTGAATTTTGGCAGTCCCAATGTTAGGGTCCAACCCTAACCCCCTTATTTATGTAATAGGATCAAGTCATAGTTATAGTTAAGTAAAGAATCAATAAATCCCATATTAATAATTGTAAGTGGTTGACCTGCAATTAATGAAGGGACCACAGTTAGTTGCGAATGGGCCATGGTATTAGATAGATGGTATTAATAAGAACAATGGTATTGCCCCATGGTATTGCATGTATGAATCCTATATAAAGGATAGAGACTCCCCTCGAGCAGCATCGTGTCTTATTTTGTAATTGAGCTCAGTTCTATTGGAGGTTGTCCCCTCGAAGAGGCAAGTAAACATTGCTTTCTAAATAATAAAATACTTGCTGTTATTTCTCATTGTTCTATGTTATCGGTATATTTCTTTGCATATTTGGTATTTTGGTATCATCTTGTAGGTTAAGAGCATAACAAGTGGTATCAGAGCACTTCTCAGGGGCGGTGGGATCTCCAGTTTTTAGCAACAAAAAAAAAAAAATGGGTAGAGAAGTGTTCCGGTGTCTTTAAACCATGGGATCGATCGCTGAGCACATAAACCCACAAATTTGGGGAGGCATGCACGCAAGAAATACAATAGGTGGTCACACTTGTTGGACTCCCTTGTAACCCCTGTGGGTACCCCTTTGAGTAGTAGCACATTAGACAGAACCGCGCATGGACTATCTTCCAAGTACCCTATGGGTATATCAGAAGCCCCCTAGGCTCCCTTGAAACCTCGCCATAGATAAACTATCGGCTATCTTGCTGCTAAAGTACACCAAGAACAGCACTCGGGGAGATTACTCACATGTAAGATAGGGCAGTCGGGTTGTACGGCTAAGGGTATAGTTGATCCTCCTTGGTCATTGCGTTGAAAGATTGGGCCAAGTACTACTGTCAAACCCTTATGTATATTGTGATCTATAGCACCTGACACTCCTGGAGGCTATAGTTCCCTTCTCTATCTCTAGATCACGCATCATCTTTGTGAGATCAAATCTCATAGGTGGGGTTCTGTCGCAGTAGCAGCAATCAATTCCACTATTCAGATCCATCAGATCCATTAGATCTACCATCCCGATCTAGCAGTTTGGGCTCTATAGTTGTCGCAACAATCAGTTCCGCCATTTAGATCTGACTAATTGTGGGGGCTCCTATACCTAGGCATGATTTTCATAGGACTTTGGGCAACATTGACTTTTCTGGGATTGGGCTACTGTAGTATTCCTAAGAAAGGAGTAAAACTCCGTTCGGAGTAAAAAAAAAAAAAAAAATTGTCTGAGACCCCCCAAGACGCTTATTAGAGAGTTAGCCCATAAGCATCAGGTCGACGAGCTGAGCAAGGTGGTAACATTAAATTGTTAGTGCCAAAAAATTCGAGCGGTCCCAAATTTCAAGTGCATCGGATCGATGCATGGTACAAACTAGAGCTCAAGCTATGGCCAATGAGAGGATCGACACCCTTGAATCAACATTGAATGAAGTACTACAGTCACTGAAGAACTTAAATGAAACACTCTCAAAGGGAAAAAGGGAGGAACATGCGGAGGCATATATTGGCAATGAAAACAATGAGGGCGAGTCCAGCTAGTCTCTTCACCTCTTTCACACCCACCAACAATCCTAGATGCAACCACCCAAGCTGGACATGTATAAATTTGATTGCTCTCACCCAACCACATGGATAGCTCAAATGGAGAAATATTTCACACTGAATCACATCATGGATAATGCGACTTAGCTTAGTGTGGGTAGCATGTATTTGGACAATGGAATATGGCAATGATGGTAGTGACATCAACATTGCTATGGAAGGCCCTTGACTTGGAAGACATTCAAAAAAACTCTTACGGATCACTTTGACCATGAATCTAACTTTTTGGGTCATCTCACTAAGCTCTGACAAACAGGAACAATGAACGAATATATTACAGCCTTTGAAGCCTTAGCTTTCCGCACAGGAGGTCTACATGATGAGTTCTACTTGGAATTTTTTTTCAGTGGTCTCAAATAAGCCATACAAGCCCATGTTTGACTGCAATAACTTATGTCATGGCCACATGTTTTGTTAGACCCCTATACTATTAGTGTAACCCCTTATTGTTATTAGTACAACCCACTTATTATACTGATGTACCCATGCAGTGCCCATATTGTTACTATTGTGCCCAATAGAAGCCCACTACTGTTATTATTGTGCACTTACATTATTATTGTTATGTCGGCTCTGATTATGTTATGACCCCTTAGACTCCTATATATAGAAAGGAGGTATTTTCATTTGTATAATCCAAGAATTGTTCATTTATGTAATGTAAAGGAGGTTGCCCCCTCGAAGAGGCTGAATTTTAAGGCATTGATCTATCTTTTCTATCTTTTTTTTGAGCTGGTTTCATAACATATTGCACCAACAATACTGCAGAATATGAGGCTTTAGTCCAAGGGTTGTACAAAGCAATCAGATTAGACGTCAAATACCTTCAAGTTTTCAAAGATTCTGAAATTGTAGTCAGACAGGTACGTAATACTATACATTGTTTATCAGGTCATATAAAACATTATCAATCTTTAGTTCAAGATCTAACTGAACACTTTATAGCATTTAATATCTCATTAATTCCTAGACTCCAGAATGCAAGTGCAGACCTTTTAGCTAACATAGCTTCCAAACTTATCCCTTCAGAAGATTTTAGCCCTGATAGATTCTCAATAGAATTAATTTTCAGACCTTCTATTCATGATAACATTACAAATTGGAGAATTTTCAATGACGATCCTGACATCGTGAGTTTTTTTACATCTGAAGGATCCTATACCAATCAAATAATTGACAAAGACCAACATGACCGACAATTGCAATAAGATAGCCCTAGCAATGTTATACCTAAGTCGGTAGTCAAATTAGAATACCTTTTATGTGAAGTGGTTTATCTATATTGAATTATTTTCTTATAACAGTTGAATGATCTTTATTACCGATTGTTATTTGAAATCATTTTAGATCGCACAGAAGAAAGATTACATCCCGGGTTAGTATAGACTTAGATATTTCCATTTTGTTAGAATACAATTGTATGTCATTAGATTAGAATTAGAATTAGAGAATCTTAATTAGGAACTGTTAGATCAGAAATATCAAATTCTACACACACACACTCATAAATGTGAAACTGGTCCCATATCCCCATTCAGACCCACCATACCAAACGGAAAAGGAGCTGCCAACCAAGGTCTAGACCGGGTGGGTATCCCCCTTGTTGTAGACCCGATTTTCAGGGCTTCAACAGGTTCATACAAACTTGGAGGTGACAACGCTGTATGCACACGTAAAAAGTGATGGTTCTGCATGTTGTCACTGTTCAGCTAGCGAGAGACCACTAGGGTTCCGAGCCAGACTTCTATGGAGTCAGAAGAAGCTTGATTCTTTGATGGAAGAAAGGTAAATCTACTCTAAGAGAGTTATTCTACTGCAGTAATGGAGAAGGTCAACATGTAATGCTAAACCACACCATACCCTAATTAACCATTGAAGAAGCTATGCTAAGTAGAAATTATAAATCCACATAAAACAAATGCTACTATCTAAGTTGTAGAAGTAAGAAGAATCAAACAAGACTAATGTGCAGTTAAAGAAACTAAACCAAATCTGTTTTCACTTTTTTGGTCATTTTATGCAAAATCAAGTATGCAAACTAATTGTTCTTGTGGATGTGACAAGTGGATTAAGAGTCTTTGAGGATGGCTAGAAAGTTTATGGAGTGGTTGGATGGTGTGGAGAGTCCCTAGGAGGCTTTTTGTGACTTCCTAGAGGTTTTCCATCAATTCGGCCTCAAAAAAGGCTATTTTAGGAAAACCTACAGGATGTACTAGAAACCTACAAGATGATCGTGAAGGAATTACAGGAAACCTACAAGATACAACCGAGAGCTAAATGTGAGGTGTTGGAGGTGATGGGAGGCTTGGGAAAGGTGTGTGATGGGTGGAATGGAGTGTTAGAAGGTCTAAGATCACTCAAGAGTCAATATCCAAGATGATAGATGGCTAGATTCACTCAATGTGCTTAGAAGAATTTCAATGAAAAATGATGGGAAACTAGTGAGGGTTATGGCGAAAACAAGGGATGGATAAGGTGGAGGAAGTGGAAGGTGGATGTTGGCTATGAAGTCTTGGTATCCTCCTAAAGCACCTGCTCTACATAAAATATATGTGTCTTTCAAAAATTTATGCAACAAGATACATTTTCATAAACTAGAAAAGAAGAACTAATGAATCAACTTCCTATATTATGCATGAGGAAAGTTGCTGAATGGAATGAAAGCATGAGTGAGATATACTACAGAAATGGAGATGGAAAATATGACAATGGAATCTACCTTTCAACATTAACCAAATACTAAATTAAAGACAACAAACTCCAAAGCTCATAAAGGAACTAGAAATCTGTGTTTTTGGTGCTGCTTAAGGGTCCCTTCCTCAAGCCATGGTCCCAGAGGGAGGAAGAGAAGGTGAGACACCTGCTAACAACTTTGTGGTGATCCTTTTTCTCCGTGCTAACCTGATACTTGCAATAAGGCACAAATGGAAGCAAACTATCACACAACCAATCTAATCTACACTACTTGTAATGGAAATGCATCGAATAAGCAAATTAACAATTAAGCTATGAATCTACACTAAAAATAAATGTACAATCAAGAGGAGCTTTGGATGCTAGGGTTGGACCCTTGTAATATCCCTAACCCAGAATATTTCTCAAACACCAGCAAAAAACTCCAACCAAATATGTGCAAATGATATAATAACCCAGAAGTGATAAAATAACAGTGGAGCAACGTATAATAATGTAAACCAGGAATATAAGCAGATACACAAGAAATGCAACGAGAAATGCTAACCCATTTTATTATACTGAGCAATAAATGAGTACAAGAGGTGATTAGATAGATGGCACCTCGAATTGCACAAGGCAAGTGAAGAAATACTCTCAGAATGACAAGAATGGCCTCTCTGCGTGGATGTTGTTGCTGCTGCTAGAAAACAGATGATGATTTGGGGCTGCTCCCCTCCTTAGAAAAATATGAAACTCTAGATTTGGGCTCTACTCAAGAAACCCAGAAAAAACTAGAAATCTTTCCTAGAATGCCCTCACACTAATCTGCGTCCCAGCTGCTAGAAAACTGTCGTGCTGCTAGAAATCGAATGAGGATTTGGGGCTGCTCCCCTCCTTAGAAAAGGCTGAAACTTTGGAATCGGCCTCTACTCGAAAAACCCAGAAAGCGTTTTTGAAATGGCCGACCCCCGAAAATCGCCCCCTTGGGGTTCTACGCAGTTCCTCAAAGACGCTGATGAAACTGCTGCTGAAATGCTGATGAGACTGCTGCTGAAATGTTGATGAAACTATTGTTGGAATGCCAATGGAAATACCTTGCCCGAGCAGGCACTCGAAGTCCCCCGGGGCTAAGGGTGAGATCTCCAAACGGAGACACTCAATGCACTAAACAGTGCTGCAGACTAGCTAAACAACCAGCGTGCTCTAAGTCGAAATGACTATCACAAATGCTCATAACCAGAATGATTCAAAATGAGGGGGCTTCTATCTATTTTATAGCCTCTGCCTCTCACAATCCCTAGGCTCACCTCCTCCTCCGTGTTTCCCCTCTTGCCATGTTTTCTTCCCTCCTGCGCAGTCCCTCCATGTGTCTACCTGGGCCCCATTTCTACGTCCCCCTTTGGTCCCCTTGGCTCCTCCTTAAGTCACAACGTTGTGCTACTAGGAAGTGACTTTTTATTCTTAAAGTGAGTTATGTCCCCCGTCCTCACTTTTTTATTTATAAATAACTATAGAAGGCAAAAATTGGGAAAAATCGAATATTCCAATTAGCCATGGCTAATTAGGAATATTACAACCCTAACCCAAGAGCTTCATCCCTCTAAGTTAACTCAGTGCTAGCTCAAAACAGAACTCATTCTTATTACCAAAACAACAAATTACATCAAAAAGAACTGTCACAAGTTTTGCAGCTCAAAAATAGAGTAGAGTTTTATCGTAAAAAATCTGAATCCTACTGAGGTACTAGGCCTCTCTACTTATACATCTAATGTCCCCAACGACTTCCTTAAAACTAGGTAGGCTCGGCTCCCAAACTCGAGATAAACTGGTGCTTTGTCTCTCACTTGCTCGGTTGCCTTCTAGTCCTCATGATTTGGCTGTTTTCATTCCAAGCTAATGGAGGAATATTCGAATGGAGGGGTAGTAAATGAGGAGGATTTACCTCCTATAATCCCTCTCCCTTGTCCCATTCGAGTTTTGATCTTGGTATTTGCCAAAATTCCTTGATTTTCTCCTTTAATCCTGCATTAAATGCACATTATACTATGAAGCATAATATCCAACTCTAACTCACCTCATAAACAAACTGTAATCAAAAGCATTCAATAGGTTATGAGAATAGTTGGTTTGACTAAGCTAGGAGGTGAATTAAGGCCCATATAATTACCCCATGATGAGGCTCATCAAGGATATTCCCATCCCACCCTCTTGGCCAAACTTTTCCCAAAATTGAGATAATCTATCTCGAGGAGAAAGGAATATGGGAAGACAACTACCTATGCTCCTTTTCCCTTCTTGGGATTTTCCTAACTGTATTAACTGTCCAAGTGTCAATTTTCTCTAACATATTCCCCCACCATAATTTAC
Organism: Pinus taeda; assembly: GCA_000404065.3. Classification (NCBI taxonomy): domain Eukaryota; kingdom Viridiplantae; phylum Streptophyta; class Pinopsida; order Pinales; family Pinaceae; genus Pinus; species Pinus taeda. The sequence goes on from APFE031500824.1 coordinate 64,983, forward strand.
ATAGCTCGAGAAATGCAACATTTTATTAATACAAAATTAGAAAAACATTTATTTACATCACACATTCATACTTGGCCCTCAGCATGGGCCCATAGTCCATAAAAGTAAATTCACAAGAAGGTAAATGAAATATTTACAAGTCACCAGGGGGTATTACATATTCCTCCTCTCAAACAAAAAACCAACCTCGATGTGTTCCTAATCCTTGAATAGACTCGGGTATGTCTCACGCATAAAAAATTCATCTTCCTAAGTAGCCTCTTCCAGGCTGAAGTTCTTCCACTACACTTTAACCTAGGTGATTACTCACTTCTATAGCATAATTTCTTCTTGATCTAGTATGCACAGAGCCTTGGCTAGGAATTCTCCATCCATCTTGACCTACATCCACAACCATTATGTCAACCATGAGTTTCTAACATTTATCAAGAAAAACATATATAATCATTACAACTTCATTGTTTACTTGAACATACTACCAATTAATAATATGCTTAGGATCATGTACATATCTTTTAGCAATGAAACATGAAATACATTATGCATGCATATATTACTACGTAAATCTAGTTGATAAGCTAGAGGTCTAATCCTCATAAGTACTTCAAAGGGGCCACAAAATCAGGGAGCTAGATTTGCATAGGTTTCCCATCTTAAAGTGATTAGTTTTGGCTTGACCTTAACATATACATATTCTCCCACCTGAAATTATTTATAAGTTTGCCTTTGCCTGCATATGTTTTCTGTCGGTCCTCGAAAACTTTCAAGTTTCCTTGCACCTTTTTCATAGTTCGTTCCATTTCCTTAAACATTATATTGGGTCCCAATATCGGTCTATCCTTGCGATGACTCAATTTAGTAGGTGTTCTACACCTTCGTCCATACAACACTTTGAATGAGATCATTCTTAAAGAAGCATAATAACTATTATTATAGGAAAATTATACTATGTGAAAATATTCTTCCCACTGGGTAGGTTTTTGCATGACATACATCCTTAACATGTCCTCTAATACCTGATTTACTTGCTCTATTTTCCCATCTGTCTGTGGATGATAGGAGGTAATAAATTACACTTAGGTTCCCAATCCTGTGAATAAATATTTCTAGAAAGTGGAAGTAACTTTTACATCTCAATCATAAATTATTGTCTTAGGTATACCATGCAAGCAAAAAATTTCTTTCATAAATACATCAGCAATTTGAACCACTTTATAATTCGTTTGCACATGAATAAAATGCACAGATTTTCTTAACTTATCTACCACAACCATTATTGAATCGTTTTTCCTCTTTATGTTGATGATCAACTTTCACATGTTGGCACTCTAGACATTTTGATAAATATTCTATTATCTCCCTTCTCATGCATGGCCAAAACTCTTCCCTCCTTAAGGCAACAATCAATTTTTGGTACCGAGGGTGGGCAATATAAGGACTGCTATGATACTCATCTAAGATAAGTTATTTAATAGACTTCTCGTTAGGAACATAAATCCAAATTCCATAGATCATCAAATCATCACTATTATTGTCACATCCTAGCTTATTTTTAGTGTTGTTTTCTTGTTCATTTGTATGCTGTAAAAATTGATATTTTGGGTCTTTTAAGGCTGCACTTGTTATCTAATTAGAAAATTAGATTTCACTTAGCTAAACAAAATTAAACCTTCTGGTTAAAGAAACCACGACCCAATTTTCCTTACCTTTGAAGTGTTTTATATCAAAATTGAACTTGCTAAAAAAGGCTGTCCAACGCGCTTGCTAGGCATTAAGTGTAGGATGTTTAAATAAATTAGTCTAGCCAATATGATTAGCCATTAGGATAATTGTATTTAATAATAGGTAGTGTCACCATACCTTTAAAGGACGAACCACGATTGTTAATTCTAAGTCATAAGATGGGTACCTTTTCTAATGCTCCTTCAATTTTTAGGACTCATAGGTTACCACCCAACCCTCTTAAATTAATACTCTGCTAACTCCTTTGTGTCATGCATCTGTATAGTCTACAAATTCTTTCTTAGGGTCTGCAATTATCAGGATAGAGGATGTAATTAACATGTGCTTAGACTGATTGAAGCTATTTTGACATTTGGGTGTCCATTTAAATTCTCTCCCCTTCTTCTTTAAGGAGGTCGGGGTAGGCTACTTTTGAAAACCCAGCTATAAAGTGGTGGTAGTAGCCTGCTAGGCATGAAACTTTTAGGGGCTAATATTCGAAAGTGGGCTAATTTTCCATGCTTTTGCCAAAAAAAAAGATTCGCCAATTTCCATTTCTTTTAAAAATGATTCACCCACATTTTGCAGTGTAAAATTATTTTACCCTAAAAATCGCCAAAATTATATGGACTCTACAAATAAAATAATTAGAATTTTGGGTATTTTTATAAATATGTCAAAAACAGTTATACAATTTTCATATCAGACACTCTTGATATTCGCCAAGATTTATAAACTTTAAAATAAATTTCCATCCTTAAAATTTTCTATGCTGCTAGGCCCATAAAGGACCTAATATATGCAACGTTCTTAGGAATGGGCCACTCCATAATTATGTTTATCTTTTCCATATCTATCGTTATTCCGTCTTTGTTGATCAAACGCCCCACATACTGGATTTGATCTTTAAATAACTCATATTCACTATACTTAGCATATAATTGATGTTCTCGTAGATGTTGCAGGATAATTTGCAGATGTCTTTTATGGTCTTCTAGATTTTTGGAATAAATCATGATATCATCAATAAAAATTAACACAAAATTGTCTTGATAGGGATGAAATATACTATTCATCAGGCTCATAAATGTGGCAGAGGCATTAGCAAGCCCAAAATGTAGGACCACCAACTCATAATGTACATAACGAGTCTTAAATGCACTTTTACAGATGTCCTCCTCTCTAATTCATATTTGGTGGTATCATGAATGTAATTATTTTTTAGAGAATACAGTAGTGCCATTAACCTGGTCAAACAATTCATTGATTCAGGGTAATGGGTACTTATTTTTAATGGTTAATCTATTTAGTTGTCAATAGTCATTGCATAACCTTAAAGTACCATATTTCTTTTTAACTAAAAGTATAGGAGCTCCCCATGACAACACACTACGAAAAATGTAATTCTTGTCCAACACCTCTTGTAATTGCATTTTTAGCTCTGTTAATTATGGTGTATGTTGAGTTAATTTGTTTACCGAAATTAACAAAAATATTTCTTATCAATCCGGGTTGGTAATACTTTGAGGCAATTTCACTATGTGTGACTATCATATGTAATCAAACCTTGAAAGATAAGTTTTTCAAAAACTAAAGCAATACATATTACAACTCCAATTCCACTGGTTTGAAAAGAAGAAAAACATTGAAATGGTTCTTAACTCAAGAAGTCTACTTCTACCTCAATTACTACTTAATGAATCAGAGATTGAAACTAATAACTTAAGATGGATAAACTATTAATGAAAGAAGGCTCCTAACTTAAGAGACACATGATATGTTTCATCATAATTCATTCACCTTAATGCGAAAAATACATAAGAAAAACTACTTGTATGTAATCAAAGGAAACTAGTTACAGTTCACCAAGTTAACAGAAGGAGTGCTCAACTTGAGCACTTTGTTTTTCCAACTTAATAAAATGATGAAAAAGCTAAGATCTAATGAAATCAATCACCATACATCAACAATAAATCAATTTGCAATAAAGCATGAAACTAGTTCTACAATAACTAGATTACAGGAAATAAAAACTAGTTAACAAGAAAGTGTACTTAGCTTGGAATGGGGGCCCTCCACCCTTGCTTTGCACACTTGAAGAGTGATATCAGAAGCTCAAGTTTAGTCACACAACCATATCATTGAACAACAAAATAATAATAGAACAAGTCTTCAAATTAACTCCCCAATCCAAAAGTGTCTCAACATAAAAGTATAATAAGTCAATACATAAGCCATCAAAGTCTTGGATTTTAAATAGAAGTCTCATGAAAAAAACTGATGTATAATCATTCAAACAAACCCATCTAATCTTATCCATCTATCTAATTCGGATTCATCAATCCCATCCCAAGAGATATGGTCAATTCCATAGAATCTCAAAACTACCCTATTTCTATGGGATTTTTGAATGACTAGTCATGATTGACTAGCACTAAATGGGCCTAATAAAGCTTGTTCTGTTCGAACTAAGCATAGCTTGCTTAGTCCTAGTTCCCAAGCTGTCCATCTATGCATCCAATTCGTGCCCAAGTGTCCTGCAACCATATCAACCATATAGCTATTACGGGAATTTCTGAATCTGCCAATTTTTGCACTTAAAACCAAATTTTCATAAAAACTTTAGAATTTGAAAAATTAAAATTAAATATCTGAATGGATATGAAATACATCAAAATGGGATGGATAAAGTGAAAAATGGATGGTAAATAGATGGATTAGTAAGTTTCTTAGAGCAAAAACAAGACCAAAACTGAGGGCCAACATCTCCCCCTTGCTGATCATCAAGCATGCCCCCATGCTTGCTTATTCCTCTTTGATCGTCTTCTCTCTGTAGTAGATGTGGTTCCTATAGATGCTTCCTGTTGTGCTACCCTGACCAAACAATCCAAACTTGAGTCATGTCCTTCCCTGAATAAAGCTGCCTTTACCTTCTGTTTCTCATACTTTGCCTGCCACATATTCTTTTCCTTTAACCATTTAAATGCCTATTTAGAAAGTAGATCATTCTTTTGTTTTAATCTTCTTAGCTCTTGATTTAACTTTTCATTTGTCTTGACCAACCTAGTATTATCCTTCTTACTTGCCTTATTTTCCTCTTTTAATTGTTTTTCCATGATTTTACTAGTTTCTAGTTTGTCAGTTAAGTCCCTGATTCTTCCCAAATTTATTTCTTTTTCAAAATCCTGTGTAGTTTTCATTAATGATGCTGCTGCGACATCATCATATGAAAAATCTCTCTCAAAATACTTCTTGTGCAATGTCATTCTCTACCTGTTTTCTTGTGGAATATGTGTCTACTTCCTTTTTCTGTGTCAATGGGACTTTTATTCCTAAATCTCCTAGGAATAGACATAATAGATACATTTTCCTGCATGGCCATGTTACTTTGTTGTTTAGCTCTAGTTCTGGGATACAAGGGTGAACTCATCAATCCTTTGTTTTCCTGCTCTACTTTATCCTGCACTTCATTAACCTGTTCATTAAACTGGTTTCTAGTCATGAACTCCCTCCAAACTATGCCTTGTGACCTTACTTGATACTCAACCATGATTTTTGTCAATCCCTAGTGGTAAATTTGTGCTGCTTTGGGCCTGTGTTGATGTCTCACCATTTCAATCATCTTCAAGAGGCTTCTAAAGAGGAAATATGGCAAGTTAATCATATCTTCTCCCTTAATATGCTGTAAGAGTCGGATATGATATAGGTGGGCAACACTATATCCTCTATCACAAGTCAAAAAATTCTGGATAACTAGAATCAACTCACCCCATGGCTCATTGAACCATTCCTTTGGTATCCCCTTGGTTCTATCAAAAGTCCCTTTCCGGTTCTTTTCAAGGAAGAAAGTCCATGCTTTCTCCTTGAAGTGCAGGCCTTTGTGGTATTTTTCACCTATCATTGGAAGATCTAGAGCTTGGGAAAGGTATTCTTGAGTCACATGAATAATAACATCTCCTACCCGTGTTTGGTCCTAACTGTAGTTGTTTATGAAGTCCCTGGTTATCTCCTCACTGTGGCCATCAAACTTTTGCAAAAAGCCTATCAATCATGCCTGGTAAATCTTTTCTATGGTTTCCTTTTTCCAACTCTCTATTTGAAATTTGGGCTCTATTTTGGCTAACACTGTTTTTGAAAACCATTGGATATATGCTTCTGCTATCATTAATTTCATCTTAACAGTAATAATTTACAACTACTGTTCTTTCCAAAATTAAATTCCGAAATCAGAGAAGCTTACCTACTCTTTCACAATAATTTTAATTCAATTTCCTTGGTCTCTATTTACCCTCTCTCTGCAGCAACACAGTTTTAAATCCCCTGTCCAAACAATCAAACACCTGTATATCTTTGTCAACATGCTAAACTCTGTCTGGAAAACAAAATACATCTGAAAACAATATATTCATGATGGACCTTTGGTTTTCTTAATGTATTCTTTTAAGCAACATTCTTATAATGCTCCATATATGCCTAACACCCTGCACTGTATATATAGACACAGTAAAAACAAGTAGCGCATTTCCTCAAATGGCTCGGCCTTTATATATATGAAAACTCTAAAAACAAACAACGCATTTCCTTAAAGGGCTCGGCCTTTTGGCAATGAAAACTTGAAAACCAAACAACACATTTAAATGGCTCGGCCTTTATATATATGAAAACTTGAAAAGCAAACAACACATTGAAATGGCTCGGCCTTTTGGCATTAGCAACCAAAAAACTCACAGTCTACGTGTTTGTTCACATTACAGGTTGCTTCCATTCAAAAAAATGCAATATATCAGCCATACAAACAATAAAATTGACCATATAAATGTATTGGCCATACAAACAATACAAAACGAAATCGGCTACATCCAAAAACCACATCCTCGGTGCTAGAAAATATTACTCTGCCTCCTCTATTATAAAAACTCTGTTTCGACTTGCAAAAATATGCATGTGAGCCTATGCTAATGACGTGTTTTGCATGCAACAAGATATGGTTAGATTGCTACGCTGTTTCCATAATTTTCATGCCGTGATATATGCAACTACACCAATGAATATTATCGCCTAGTTGTGTATTCATTAATACTGCTGTCATTTGACCCTTAGAGTTATTAATTTCTGGATTTAATGGCGTAGTTTTAGCATTTTTACCTGGCTATTGACGAGCGTTGAGGAGTGTTAAATGGCGCTCTGAATCCCTGTAGCTGTGTTTGGCTGACTGGTGGCAAGAACAGGTGCGTTGGTCATTAAATAACAGGCAATGTTTCAACATGACTCATTGTTTGCAAGCTAAGCAAATCATATTACCTGAGTTATCCCGAGATTCCAGTGGTTAACTCGCATTGCATTCGGGACGTTTGCCTCCTTATTTCTCCACGAATCTGCTTCAGTTTTCCCCTTGCTTTGGCTTGTAACTATGCAGCGCTCAACACACAACGTTCTGAGCTATTCAGCGATGATGGAGTTGTTTTAAACAGGTGCAGGAGACCGTCGGTCAGTTCATGACTGTTTTCGTGGTTGCATCGTGCACTCGTTCTTATTGGCCGCTGCAACGCATGGTAGTCCTATTGACCAGTCACCCGACTGCGTCATGAGGATGGCTGAGTTATGTGTATGATTTAAACGTAGGTGCATGTCTTCTTATGCAGCGCATAGTGCAACGGTTAACGGTCTCCATGCCACGCTGTTCATCTCGTACGTGTGTGTTGGCCTGTGTTTTGTTATGCGTTGGGTTTGTGCTTGGCTGGACTGTCGTTGCACTCATAACCTCCTCTGCCTTCCCTACCATGTTATGAGCTCCCTTCCTGTCGTATGATGGCATAGCACTTACTTACCTGTTGCTTCGTTCCATAGTACCATCATATAAACCATAGTATGTGTGTGCTATAAACTGACCTATCGCTTCATTCATTTTATATGCAATAATCTTTGACCATGCGTGAATATGCAATAACCCTTGGCAGCGTATAAATTTGACTTTATTTCATATCGTTTTGCATGTGTTCATATTACCTTATTTCATTATTGCATATTGCATATTGCCTTGTGCCTTGTTGTGCATAACATATTGCATATATATATCCAAAGTTTGATTGCATATGTTCATATTGCGCATTATGCAAATGTCTTTTCATATTGTACATTATTCAAATGTATTTCCATATTGCGCATTAGTTTCAAAGTTATATGCACACCTTTATATTATGATTATTGACACTTATAATTTTAAAATGACCACCTTGGTCATATTTAAAATTATCTCCATTTCTAATCGTTGAATTGTATGTGTAGGTTGAAACATGTTGTCCTCGTTTGGTCCCATTATGCTTCTAAAGAAAAATACTTAGGGGTTAATGAACATGAAATGAGATAGGATGTTTATGGACATGGAATGAGATAGGATGTATAAGGGTTATAGGGTATGTATAAGGGTTATAGGGTATAATATTTACAAGAATAGGGATGATAATAGATATCTTCAGGTACTAATTTCAACTTAACAAAAACTAAAAATTCCTAAGAAAAATTTGAATTTTCAAGCACAAAATGACTATACATATACTCCCTTGGATGATGTCTGTGGGATGAAATCAATTGATCAAATGTTGTAGATAGATTGAAAAGTAGATTTTATTGCTGCTTCTTGTTCTACATGCTCTGGTTCTTGAATTGCTGATTGTCGTTCAGGTCCCTCTGCAATGACTTCATGATTCAGGTCCCAACTGTTATGCACATGTTCATGAAATATGTACATGTTGCTACTGATATTTCAGGTCCCTCAGTTATGTTTGTTCAGGTCCCAATTGTTAACAATACAAGTTCCATCTGTACTTCAGCTGCACAGCTAAAGGTCTTGTGCAATCCTCCCCCTTGCTTGAGATTTGACTTGTCCACAAGTCATATGTGTGTGGAGGATATCCTGCAATGAATTTTGTGAAAATAGTAGAACAAGAAAAAGGAATTCATAGAGTCCAAGTTGCCTTGGTTTTCCCCTATGAATTCGTGTTTGCTTGGTGCCAGTTACCTGGTTTTCACTAGCAAACAATTTATTTTTTATTATGTTGTTTTTTTTTTTTTTTTATTATGTTGTTTTTTTAATTTTTTTATTCTGCTACAACACTGGAAGATGGCTGAGTCTGTTGTGCCATGATTTCAAATTCTGTGTCTTCTACCAGTTGTTTCATAAATGCTTCCTTGCTTATAGGCCTGTTATAAACTTTGAGCCTATGTCCGTTTACCAAAAATGATGTGGGTTCTTGGTCAATTGTCCTGATCTTGACTGCTCCATTATCAAATATTTCTTCGATTTCATATGGGCCTAGCCAGTGTGTTGTGAATTTGGCTTTGAAATCTTTGAATTTGGAGTCGAACAGTAGTGCCCAGTCTCCCTTGTGAAATGTCTTGTTTTTAATAAATCTGTCGTGCCATTTCATTCTTTGCTGCTGTACCAGTGTGGTATGTTCTATGGCCTGCTAACGATGCTCATCTAGTCGATTTAATTCCATGATCCGCTGTTGTTGTGCTTTAATCAAGTCCAGTCCTAGTTCGGCTGCCAGTTTATATGTGTGTATCTGAAACTCTATGGGCAATAAGGCCTCTTTTCCGTATACCAACTGGTATGGGCTAAAGCCAGTTGTATTTTTCCATGTGATTCTATAGGCCCATAGTGCATCCCTTAATTTTTCAGACCAGTTTTTTCGGTTCATCTGTACTGTTTTGGTCATGATATTTTATAGGACTTTATTTGTTGATTCGACCTGCCCATTTGCTTGAGGATGATATGGTGTAGACTTCCTGTGCTTGATCTTGTATTTCTCTGTAAGATCTCATACAAGCTTCGAAGTAAACTGTGCTCCCTGATCTGTTACAATTTGTCTGGGTACTCCGTATCTTACAAAGATTTCTTCAAAGAGAAATGTGACCACTGTATTTTCTGTTGCTTTGGTGACTGCCTTTGCCTCCACCCATTTAGTGACATAATCTTTACATACTAAGATGTACCTCTTTCCATTTGATGGTGGATTGATAGGTCCGACAAAATCTAACGCCCATTGCTCCAATGGTTCTATGAGGACTTGTGGTTTGAGTGGTATCTCATCTGATATTATTGGTCTCCCTGTTCTTTGGCAACTATCACATTGCTTGACATATGCCTTGGCAGCTTTGAAGATGGCTGGCCAGTAGTAGCCTAATTGCAGCACCTTGTAGGCTGTTCATTTGTCTGAAAAATGACCACCACATGGTTCATCATGACATGATTTCAGGATGTCTAATATTTCATCTTCTCGCACACATTTTCTGATTATCAAATCTGAACCAGTATAAAACAAATCACCATTTACCCAACTATATCTAGAGCTTTCTCTAACAATTTTTCATTTTTGTTTCTGGGATAATTGTGTTGGAAACTTCCCAGAAGATAAATAATTTGCTATGTCTGCAAACCATGGTGTTTTTACTGTTATTGCAAACAGGTGTTCGTCTGGAAAGTTGTCTACAACGGGATTTGGATCGTTGGGTGAATGTATGCGGGACAGAAAGTCAACCACTTGATTTTCTTTGCCTAGCCGGTCTTGTATTGTAATGTTAAACTCTTGCAATAACAGTAACCATCTTGTTATTCTCCCATTTGTGATGGGTTTATTCATCAAATATTTTATTGCTGAATGATCTATATGAATAAAAACTTGGTAACCTGTTATATAGTGCCTGAATTTGTTTACTGCATGTACTACAGCTAACATTTCTTTTTCTGTGACTGTATAGTTCAATTCTACAGGTGTTAAGTTCTTGCTTATGAAGTATATTGCATAATTGAACATATTCTCTTTCTGCCCAAGTGAGGTACTTATCGCGGTATCAGATGCATCCGTTGAAATATGAAATGGCAAAGACCAGTTTGGCCCATGGAGAATGGGTGCAACTGATAATTTTTCTTTTAATATTTGAAATGCATTTTGACAACTATTTGTCCATTGAAATTCAACATCTCTTGCTAATAGTTTGAACAGAGGTTGGGCTGTTTTACTAAAGTTTTCAATGAATCGTCTATAGTAGCCTGCATAGCCCAAGAAACTTCTTACCTCTTTTTGTGTTGTAGGTGGCATTAAGTTAACTAGGAATTCGATTTTTGTTGGATCCACCTTAATTCCTGAAGCGGAAATATGGTGTCCCAAAACTATACCTTCTGTCAACATCATATAGCATTTTTCATTACTCAATGAAAAATTTGTTTCTATACATCGTTTCAAGACTTTCTCAAGATTGTTGAGGAAATCATTATATGTGTTTCCATAAACTGTGAAGTCATCCATATAAACCTCTACACATTCATGGACTAGATCAACAAATATTGCAAGCACTTCTCTTTGGAAAGTTGCAGGTGCATTGCATAAACCAAATGGCAAGACATTATATGCATAGGTTCCCCATGGGCAAGTGAATGTTGTTTTGTCTTGGTCTTCTGTTGCTATTCTAATCTGATTGTACCCACTAAACCCATCTAGGAGGGAGACAAATTTCTTTCCAGCTAATGTGTCTAGAACCTGGTCAATGAATGGTAGGGGAAAATTATCTTTTAATGTGGATTTTTTTAATTCCCGATAGTCCACACATACCCTCCATTTTCCATTTTTCTTTGGTACTATTACCAATGGAGAAACCCATTGACTATCTGAAATAGGATAAATGAATCCAACATTTAATAACTTTTGCAGTTCCTCTTTTACTATTTCTTTCATCATGGGATTCATTCGTCTTTGAGGTTTCCTTACAGGTTTGATTTGATCATCTGTATAGATGTGGTGGATACATGTGCTGAGATGGATTCCTTGCATGTCATTATAATCCCAGGCAAAATCTTTTGAATATTTTTGTAATAATGCAATTACCTCTTGTTCTTGTGCTGATTGCAACTGGTTTCCAATGTTCAAATGTTTTCCAGGATATATCTCAATTGTTTTTGTTGTTGGATTGGAGATTTTGTTTACAGGAAAGATGTCTATAAAAGAATTTCGCAAAGTTTGAATAGTACAATCTTCCTGAAAACATTGATTCAAAAGATTACTTGCAGCTTCATATTGAACCTCTCTAAGCTGCTCGAAAATATTTGGTTCTGAGATGAAAAGATCCATTAAGTCTTCATTCTCCTCTTCTTCCCTAAGGTCAAAGAATTGATTTATACTTAGAATTGATTTAGTTTTTTGTTGTTCTTGAGTTTCAGGTATTGATTCTAAAGAAGATGATTGTGCAGGTGAATAAAGAGAAATGTGTTTCCTTTCATCTCCATGTGAAATAATCATGCTTCCTGATCTGCATCCTATAAAGGCATCAGCGGTAGCTAACCATGGTCTGCCTAAGATTAGAGGATGTCCTCCCAAATTTGTTTTTGGTTGCAAGATAAGGAAGTCAATAGGATACTCCCATGTATCCAAAGAGACTATGATATCTTCTAGTATTCCTTCTGGAACAACTTTAGATCTATCTGCTAATTCTAGAATTGTAGAAGTTGATCTAATGTTGTTTAAATGCAGGTTTTTCATTGTCTCCATAGTCATTACATTTATAGCTGCTCCCAATTCTATTAATGTATTTGGTACTGAGAAATTATTTATTGAGATAGTAACCATAGGGATACCAGGATCAATATATTTCTCTAAAATGGTTTGTGTAGACATGAGGCTTGCTAATTTTCCAATGACTTGGATTGTAGTAGGATCCTTCTTCTTTTTACCTATTTTCTTAATGCACAATTCCTTTATTGTTTTAGCATATATTGGTATCTCTTTAATTGCCTTCAATAAAGGAATTTTTACATAAGCATTTTTCAATTCATCTAAAATATCAAATTCAGGAAGGGTCATTTCTTTTTGTTGTTCCACTAACCTCTCAGGATAAGGTGGTGTTTGAGTTATAATGGTTTTCCCTTTCTGAATTTGTGTTTCAGATTGTGATGTTTCAGGTGATTCTCCTTGTTCAATTGGCTCTTCTATGATTGGTGGAGAATCCCTTTTAAGCACCTTTCCAGACCTTAAATGGACATCATTTAGAGGAAGAATAGAATATGTTGGAAAATATGCTGCTTCCTCTACAGTGTATGCAGACTTATCCACTTTATTGTTTGGATTTGCCACTAGTTGGGCTAGTAATTGAGTTGGTCTGGGTTGTTTTGAGGGTAGTTGTAACTGTTGTGGTTGAGTCAACAATGGTGGAGGATTCTGCAGTGGAAATGGCATGGATTGTGGATATGCAGAATTTTGTTGCGGAAATGGCATGGACTGTAGATATTGTGGATATGGAAATGGCTGTTGGTATTGTTGTTGGTATTGTTGCTGGTATTGTTGTTGATACTGTTGAGGTGGCTAGTTTCCATAACCATATCCTCTCCATCCTTGTGCAGGTTGGTGTGGATATTGTTGTGGAGCCCAAGGTTTCCATGGCATTGGAGGGTTCCAAAGATTTTGAGGTAGATAGTGGCAGTTTTGTTGAGGGAATTGTTGCAGATTTTGTTGAGGCATCCTTGGCTGCCATGATCTTCGTGGTGCTACATAATAAAAACCTTCTATTCCTTGCACCTCTTCCATTGAGTTCATTTGCAATTCTTTCAATCTTAGATAGTTTTCCGTTGAATGATTTTCTGTACAAAGACCACATACTCGAATACTATCCAAAGGACATTCTCTTAATGGATGTTTCTTTCTACATTTGGAACAAAAGATTGCTAGAGCTTGTTCTTGTTCTTCCTTCTTCTTATTTGCCTTTAACATCTACTTGTGTTCCCAATGTAGTTAAGAAGTCAGTTTTGAAGCTTTCCAATAAGCTTCCTATTTCCGCTCTTGTTATCCCTCTTGCTGCTGACTTTGTTGCTTTTGAACTTGCTTCTCTCTTTCCAGTTTTTGATCTTCCTCTGAATATTTTTTACATAACTCAACAATTTCTTCGAATGGTAGGTTTGAAATGTCTCCTTTACCCATCACATCCAAAATGTCAAGGTATTCATCCCTTACACCCTTGAGAAAGATTGTTCGAATGGTTTCTTGATTTAGAGAGTGTTGTTTAGATTTGTGTAGATTATATGCAAATCTTTCCAGATATTCTTCTAAACTTTCATCTTCTTGTTGTGTCATTCTGAAAACATCTTCCTTTGAGTCCCTAGCTCTACAATAAGCTTGATATTTTTTAAGGAAGACTGATCTCATCTCATCCCAAGAATTTATTGTTTTCTCTCCTAAACC